>JARJIL010000007.1:10590820-10900820 GCA_038502395.1 Dittrichia graveolens | reverse complement strand
GCAAAAATCCTCTCTTAGAATTCTCCATCTTGAATCGTTTCAAGATCTTGTCAATATATGCACTTTGACTTAGGCCAATAAGACACCTAGATCTATCCCTATAGATCTTTATTCCAAGAATGTAGGCGGCTTCTCCCAAGTCTTTCATTGAGAAACACTTCCCAAGCCAAGACTTGATGTCTTGCAAGGTCGGGATGTCATTTCCAATGAGTAGTATGTCATCAACATACAAGACAAGGAATGCTACTGCGCTCCCACTAGTTTTCTTGTAAACACACGGTTCATCTTCTGATTTGATAAAACCAAACTCTTTGATTTTCTCATCAAATCGAAGATTCCAACTTCGAGATGCTTGCTTTAGTCCATAGATGGATCTTTTAAGCTTGCACACCTTGTTAGGATACTTAGGATCTACAAAACCTTCGGGCTGAACCATATAGACGTCTTCACTTAAGTGTCCATTTAGAAAAGTCGTTTTGACATCCATTTGCCATATCTCATAGTCATAATATGCAGCTATGGCAATAAGTATTCTAATAGATTTAATCATGGCTACCGGAGAGAAAGTTTCATCATAGTCAATACCATAAGTTTGAGTGAAACCTTTCGCCACTAGCCTTGCCTTAAATGTGTGTACATTTCCATCCATGTCTGCTCTTCTTGAAGACCCACTTGCTCCCTACAGTCTTACTATTGGGAGGAAGATCAACCAAGTCCCATACTTGATTTTCATACATGGACTACATCTCAGTGTTCATGGCATCAAGCCATTTATCGGATTCTGGATCCGATATAGCATCTTCGTAGTTAGTAGGCTCAGAAGAGTCTACCAAGAAAATCTCATCATTGGACACGAGAAATCCGTATCTCTCGGGTTCTTGACGAGGTCTACCAGATCTACGAACACTTTGTGTTTCAGTAGGTTCTTGAACAACCAATTGTTCAGGTTCAACAACCGTTTGTTGAGTGCTAGTGCCAACCTGACTTGTATTTTGTGGTTCTTGAATTTCTTCAAGGTCTACATTGCTCCCACTTGCCTCTTTCGAAAGAAACTCCTTTTCTAAGAAAGTGGCATGCCTAGAAACAAACACTTTGTTCTCAGCTGGGTTATAGAAATAATATCCTAATGAATCTTTAGGATATTCCACAAAATTACATTTGATAGATCTAGGATCGAGTTTGCTTGAAGCTTCTTGTCGTACATGAGCCTCACAACCCCAGACTTTCAAGTAAGATAAGTTTGGAACCTTTCCATACCACATCTCATATGGTGTCTTATCTACCTTCTTGGTTGGAAACATATTCAATATGCGCGCAGCAGTTACTAAAGCGTAACTCCAAAAGGACGAGGGTAGAGTACTTCGGCTCATCATAGACCGAACCATATCTAGTAGAGTTCGGTTCCTCCTTTCGGATACACCACTATGTTGTGGTGTTCTAAGAGGAGTAAGTTGTGATATAATCCCACAATTACTAAGATGATCCATAAACTCTTGGCTTAAGTACTCGCCACCTCGATCGGAACGAAGGGCCTTGATTGTTTTGTTGAGTTGATTTTGTACTTCGTTTTGAAACAACTTGAACATTTCAAATGTTTCATGTTTATGTTTCAACAAATAAACATAACCAAATCTACTATAATCATCGGTGAATGTAACGAAGTATCTATCTCCATCCCTAGACATTGATCTAAAAGGACCGCATACATCCGTATGTATGATTCCTAATAGATCTTTGGCTCTTTCACTTGAACCAGAGAAAAGAGCCTTAGTCATCTTTCCATATAAACATGATTCGCAAACTTCAAATGAGCTAGAATCGTTTGATTTTAAAATTCCATCCTTTTGAAGTTTTGCAATGCGTTTCTTGTTTATATGACCAAGTCGACAATGCTATAGGTATGTTTGACTTAAGTCATGCTTAGGTCATTTGGTGCTAGTGGTATATATAGAATTATCATCAAGAGATCTTTTAAGATTAACTTCATATATTCCATTAAGAGGGCGACCCTCAAAATACAAAATGTCGTTTTTGAAGGCACGAATGCCATCATCAACGAAACCAAAAGTGAATCCAGATTCTCTTAACCGAGCTACGGAAATAATATTCCTAGTTAAACTAGATATATAACAACAATTGTTTAATATTAAGTACAGGCCATTTGGTAATAATAATTCAAAAGTTCCAAGGGCTTCAACAACAACATTTGCTCCATTGCCCACGTGGAGATCCAAATCGCCTGGCTTCAGCAGCTTACTTTTTCTCAACCCCTGCACATTGTTACAAATGTGAGTTCCACAACCGGTATCAAATACCCAAGAATTTATAGAAAAAGTATACATTTCAATCATATATATACTTGATGTGATGGCCTCGCCAGCCTTCTTCTTTTTAACTCTGCGAGGTAGGTTGGACAATTGCGCCTCCAATGTCCTACCACCCCGCATTCAAAGCACGGGTCATTCTTGGGAACCTTTCCCGCCGTCTTGGGTGTAGGAGCCTTGGCAACCTGCTTGCCTTTGTCCTTTCCCTTTGCCTTTGCTTTGCCTTTCCCTTTTGAGTTGTTTTTCTTTTTCTTCTTGATTTTCCCTTCTTGAATCATCAAGACTTAAGGTGTTTTGCTTGGAATCTTACTCTCAGCAGTTTTAAGCATCCCATGCAACTCTGAGACAGATTTCTCCCAATTGTTCATGTTATAATTCATGACAAATTGATCATAGGCTTTGGTCAACGAGTTAAGGATCATATCCTGTGCAAACTCATTGGTTATGGGAGATCCAAGCCTAGCAAGCTGGTTAATGTATCCTTTCATCTTTAGCACATAGTCGCTAACGGATTGACCTTCCTCCATCTTGCATGCATGGAAGGCTCGAGTAACCTCAAAGCGTTCTTGCTTCGCTTGCTTTTGGAACATTTCCTTAAGCTAGCAAAGCATCTCATAAGCTCCATGCTCCTCAAGGTTCTTTTGAAGATCCGGAGACATGGTAGCAAGCATGAGGCATGCAACTTCGACCAAGTCGTCGGAATGCTTCACCCAAGCATCCCTAACGGCTTTGGCCGCAGTCAATGGAGTTTCCTCAGGGACGGGATTCTCAAGTACATACAATTTCTTTTCATGCTTAAGAACGATTCTCAAGTTACGATACCAGTCTAAGAAATTTGTACCATTGAGTTTTTCTTTCTCTAAGATTGACCGAAGAGATAAGTTGTTAACGGGCGTAGTTAAGTTAGGGGCCATCTACAAAATTAACAAAGTTCAATTTAGTATTTTTGATATTTAATCCTTTAATAATTAATACCCTTTAGAATTATAAAATTCTTTAGTTTTTAAAGGCTAGGATCCAAGTTGAACTTAACCTTGAATGTTTGGCTAATGCTCTCTCCATCAAGTTAAAACAACAAGGTAGGTAAAGTTTACCAATTACATCTCGTATGTAATTCCTAGATCTTTATGTGATCCTAGACAACGATTGTCAATTTTGGCATGTTTGATCCCATCTATGCCTCGGGCTTCCTTACGTTTGGCTAATGCTCTCTCCGTAATAAGATTCCAATTAAGTCGTCCTATTTCAAGACGGTGAATTTCCGGCCCAAGACGTTCATGGAATTCGCGGAAAAACACCTCGGTTGTTACAAAAACAATCCACGCGTTTGGCTAATGCTAACTCCACGTGAGTGTCGTTGCAACAAGCGAGTGTCTTAAAATGGGATAGCATAGACTTACGTTTTGAAAAAGGGCTTTTACCATTTTGTATATTTATTAAATAAAACAAAACAAGTCGTGTGACTAGTATTGCATGCATACAATAATAAGTCCACGTTTTGATAAAATCATATTTTATATATATATATATATATATATATATATATATATATATATATATTGGTCTTGGGTATTCTTAAAATCCATATTTTACGAACTCTCAACGCGTTCAATTTTAAACTAGTATTAATATCCTATATTAACGTGTGTAGTTTCGAGCGCGCGAATACGGCCAATTTTAGCTTGTAATAAAACCATTTTATTATTAAGCTTGAATGGAGTTTGGTTGAGTTTTTAAAATCTCTATTTTATAAAACTCATATATATATATATATATATATATATATATATATATTTTGACATAATGAATTTTAATCTTTACAAAACTCCTTTTATATAAAATTCATTTTACATCTTATGTTATGTCAACTTAAAATACCAAACTCCCATTGTGTGATTTATATTATGTCAAAAATATTATCTAGCATGCAAAAATCCTATTTTCAACCATGCATAATAATATAAACATAAACACACCCAAATAACATGTATAAGTGCATAACCAAGTCATTTATCCTAAGTGGTATTTTTGTGAGCCATACAAAAATACCAAGTCATAACTAAGGACCAAATATTCCTCTTGTGATGAATTTGAAGCTCCCACTTGCCAAAACAACTCCTTGTAGTGCAAATGATTCCAAGCCTTCATGGTTGACTCCACCACACTTGAAAACTCCAACTTGGTCATTTCTTCATCTTGTTACATTTTTATAAAAGTAAACTAGTCTAAACTATTCTACTACTTACAAAATACAACAAGATGAAACAAAACTAAATTTATTATTACATACCAAATGAAAGAATAATTTTACAACCAAATCGAATTTCCAACACATCACAAAAGGTCTATGGCTTGTTATGCACAACATACACTCAAACAAACATATATATCAACACTTGATATTTAGGCAACTTTACAACCAAACATGCATGTGGTTTGGTTGTTTCCCAAAATAAATATATAAACATATACAAGTTGCCAACAAGAAAATACACAACTTTTCTAACAAAAGAAAAATTGTCCATTTTCTTAAACAATACATACTCAAAATAAAGTTTCTTAAAACTATACATAAGTGGCTCTGATACCATTGTTGGGGTTTGTTCGGTTTTTAAAAATATATTTTAGCAACGGAAGCATGAACAACAATTTTAAACTTTTTAAAACTCCCCACCAATGATCCATATGCAAGCCTTAAGAAACAAAACCAACCATAGGGTGTTTAGAACTACAACCTTTGTAGCGTGAGTAAACCGTTGGTGAAGTGGTTGATCTATGAGAATCCAAGAGAAGACTTCCTCCAAGGTATCCACAAATCAATGAGTCCAACACCTCCAAGATGCTAGTCTCTCCAACCCTTGATATTCAAGAATGCAAGAAACAACCTTTGTTCTTCTTCTTGAACTAGATGTATGTATTTTGAGTATGTGTTTATGTATCACCTTTGCTAACTTGAAGAAACACCAATACTAAAGAGTAAGGATGTTTTTCAAGTATAAAACACTTAGAACAATTCTAAGAACACAAAGAAAGGTGATAGCATGCAAGTATGTTACAAAAGGGACCATGCATGTAATTATAAAAGTAAAGAAGCAAAGCAAGAGAGGGAGGACCCCCTCCCTTGCATTATGGACGAAAATTAGAGGGGGGAGGTCCCCTGTTACCTCTTGCTTCCTTACTTGTCTCATACATGCATGTCTTAGTTAAGTCTTATGCAAGAATACACCATATGGCCCCTTTCTTGCTCATTGTGAGAATTTCTAGCTATTAATCTTTTAAATATATAAAAGATATACTAGATATGTCATACTATGTATAAAATATATCTACATGTATTTTATATACATACTTGATTGTTACTAGTAACTCTTTACTTGTAACAAGGATTACATACATTTATATAATTGTTACTAGTAACAATTTACTTGTAAATTATATATTTATACATATATATATATATATATATTCATACATATATATAAAATCATATGTTTATATTTATGTATTTGATATGCATTACCTTAAATCAATATATAAGAGTGATATTATTATTTCACATAAATAATAATATGCAACAATGCATATATACTTATATATATAATGAGTTAGAAACATATTTAAATCATATTCAAATATGTAATTGGTGTCCATTGATTGTAAATGTGTGACCCTATGGGTTTATTTATTATCAGTAATATCGTATTAATTTGTGTCTTGTGCACATAGAACCAACACACCCCCGGACCTTCTAGGGTTAGGCACGCCCGTACCTTTTCGAGGTACGCCCGTGCCTACCCGGGTACGCCCAAAGGCACGGTTGGATCTTGAGAGGCACGCCCGTGCCTTTCAACTTACAGCAACAGGTTCGAACAAAACCTGCTGTTTTCCAGCCAAATCCATACCAAAACATTTCCAGTCGATTTCTTTCATTCATATGTGAAATAACACTATATAACTAAGCTAGAAACATCATTATTATACACTTTAACCAGCAAATCCAGATTTGGCATCCAATTCAACACTTTGACCCATTTACGCAATTTCTCCAAATATCAATCTAAATCATCATTTTAATTCAAGATTCTGACTTCTGTAAACTTAATATCAAATTAAAAACTAATTAGAAATATCAAACTTAATTATTGGTGTCAATTCAAGCTTTGACCCAATACACCTAAACTTAAAAAGAACTATGAACAAGAAGAAGAAAAGCTTACAGGCAAAAGGAAGATGATGATTATGATAAGAACATATTGCTAGCTTGAATCCTTGTTTAAAATTCCAGCCTTGATGATCTTGTTTGTGATTTCTTCTTCAAGAACAAAAGAGACAAAGATGAGGTGTGTGTAAGTTTGAGTTAATATGTGTGTTAACTGCCTTTGTAAACTAAGAACCGACCTTGTGGTTTTTCTATTATCCACAAGGGGTATCTTGTTCCCCCTTTTATCATACAACTTAATATTCGTTCACCCGTTTTAATTAACGGGGATATATTTGAAATCCTTATCTAAAACCATTTAATAAATAACAACTATTATTTATTTCTTACCAACTTTCATTTAACACAATGATACACCCTCATTCTTTAATTACTATCTCCTTTATTTAATTTACTAGGTTACAACCTTGTGAACACATAGTACAACTAGACCCATTTTGAGATGTTACAACTTAACCCAAACTTAATTCATTGTTTACTTAATTCAATTGCATATACATGTTTATGTATCATGCGACCTAACCAATCACACATCAATTCTTGAGCAATCAAGATTCACAATATTACTACGTAATTATTTTCAAAACTTTAGGCTAATTTCTCGAGTTTAATAAATGGAGAAAGGGAAGAAAAGAAAATCTTTTTATTCCAAATTATCTCAATGTTGGGAGAATATATTTTAGATCAAATAAGATTAAACTTTCCCTTTAAACCTCTTCATTTTTTTTTCTTTCTTTCCTTAAATTAAATCCGAGAACATAATTTTTTATGGTTTACGTAAAATCATTTCCTTTTCTTTCTTAAAAAACTCGAGAACAGAACATTACAATCGCACATATTAAAACACCAACTATAAACATAAACACAAAACCCACACAAACATCTTTTAAGTACACTACATCATAAAGCATTTAAACATTTTACTTAACTTATACATTTTAAGTTTTTTGGAATTACTAAATTATCTCTCATATAAACAAAATGAAAACTATTAAATAAAGCAACTATTAAATATAGTTGATAAGATTCTTATATTTCATTTTAATAACTAAACATTCTATATTAAAAAAATCAAGTCAATAAAACTAACTTAATTATTAAAAATATTTTTATAACCAAACCTTTCCTTTTAAATGTTCTATCATATACTAAATATTTTAACTTAATTATCAAAAAATGGGTATAAGTAAACTCATAAATCTGAATAACATATAACTAGAATTTATAAATATTTTTAAATTTTTTAATTAATTAGCTCATATAACCAAAACAAAATAGAAAAATATCCACTATTTTACTTTATTTTCTTAATCTTTTAATTTTAAATAGTTTCAAATTACTAATTTGCACCTGTATTTTCTTATTTTATTGTTCTCAAAATTTGTTTTAGAAATTAATAAAAGAGTTGATGGAGAACTAAAAAAAATAAGGGAAATGGAAAAAAAGGTAAAGAAAATAGATATATTACCAAACAAAAATTATTCGTTATCATCGTATTATATAAATATTGAAAACGGACATGTACTAAATAGAAATTATTCATTATTGCCACATTACGCGAATACTATTCTAGTAAACATTCGAAAAGTCGCACACATTATAATCTATATGTATACTCTAACCCCTTATAGGTTAATTATTATTAAATGTGAAAGAAAATATAAATTTGTTACAACTTGAGCTAAAAGGGATCATAGTTCAATAAACAAATTGTTTTTTAATATAAACAAAGAATAAAATTTGTCAAATAATGTTAGCCATTAATTTAAATAAAAAAATTTAATTGTCAAATCTGAATGGTTCATTTTGATCAAACTTAAAATTTAAATTTTGACTTTTCTTTATTAAAATTGGATTAAATTTTGATTTTCATTTTAATCAAAAAAAATATTAGAGATAATTTTATATACGCCCTTTTAAACCGTAAAATCTCATATTTGTACGTTCACCTTAATTACAAATATTATATTTACTTTTATAACACTTTAAAATATCATATTTAACCAAATTCTTAGTTTTATCATTTTAAAATATTTTATATGTATTTTAATTTTTTTTTCTTATATTCAATAAAGAATAGACTATATTCCCCGTAATTGTAACAAATGATCAATGTCTTTTAAAAAAAACATACAATCACATATCTTCGAATCTTGATACCATGTTTCTGGCATTACGTTTATCCTCCTCTTTCTTCAACTTTTCCACCGCTTGTTGACGACATCCTTCGTCATTTATTGAAATTTCTTATTTCTTTCACGTTTTATAGTTATTTAAAATATTTTTATTAATATTTAATATTTATCCTTCTTTTAAACTAATTGTTCTTTAGAGAGAGAATTTATTGGTAAAGGTAAACTAGACACGTATATTTCAAAAAATCTCATTACTTAATTTTTAAATGAGAATTAATTAAGAATAAAAGAACGAAACATGCCTTGCGTTTGTGTCGCGGAACTTGAAGTTGTTGGATTTTGGGGTTCTATACGAGGGAGTCGATTACTGAGATTTAGTGTCATAATTGCAATGATTATAATAAAAATATTGATCTTCAAATGTTGTTATTTTTTTATGTCATGTTATAATCTTCTAATCTAATCTATCTAATCTTCTAAGATAAATAAAAGACTAACATATATCAAATTTATTAAATTATCCTAACTTTTGTTTAATTGAAATTGGAATTCCAATTTTGACTGTTATAAGTTAAAATTAAATTAAAATTATTAGAGAAATTTTATACATGCCCTTGTTAAACCTTAAAATATTATCTTTATTCATCTTAATTTATAAATATTATATTAATCCTTTATAATGTTTTAAAATATCAAATTTAACCAACTTTTTAACTTCATTATTTTAAAATACTTTATAATTATTTTAATTTTTTTATTCATAGCAATAAATATTTGACCTTATTATCCTAATTTTAACAATAATGAATCGATAGCATTTATAAGAAATACAATTATGTCTCTTCGTATCATGATAACATGTTTCTTCTGTGACCTATGCTCTCAACCTTGAGTCGATGCTTCCACCGTTGGTATAAGTGTTGACGCCGTATGTCATCATTTCTTTCGTGTTTTATAATCACTTGATACCTTTTTATTAATATTTAATATATTTATCATTTTATTAAACTAACCCGTGTATCATACGGACATTTAATCTAGTTATTAAATACAAGACTAATAAAATTAAGAATATTTCATTGAAACATTTATAAACATTACAGAAAACTTAAAATAAATAAGTTCATAAATATGTATAAAATGTTAAACTAAATAAAAATTACCACTACCCTTCTTAAGCTTGGTTCTCGTCTACTTCTAAATCGTCGTCATTGTCATTGTTACGGTCAAATGGCCCCGTAAGCATCTAAAGATCAAAGTTGTGTAGATGTTCGACTCAAACATCATTGATTTTTTTGATCGAATTGTAACAATAATGATCTAGAATCTTTTGATCATTGTATGCGAAGATATGACAGATCTAGAGATCATACAATCAAAAGTTGAATTTTTTTAGAACAAAGCATGTCAAGTTTCTTACAACAATCTTTTATTCTCCTCTAACATTACATGGATTATTGTCTACATTGAAAGAAAAACAAGCTATAACACATCATATATCATATATATGCATTATATTATGAACTTAGTAATTAACCATATAGGTTGGATGGAAGCCGTGGGGTCAAAAGGACCTCTAACGGATTTTTTTTCGGAATAGTCATTCCAGGGCTTTCAGTCATATCCACAGCAACACCTCCAGGTCTACCCAAATGAAACGAATGAACAAGACGAGCCAACGTTAGATGAAGCACTTGGAGCCCAAACGTGACCCCAGGACACGACCGTCGACCCGACCCAAATGGCATAAGCACAAACTGTTGTCCTCTCAAATCTACATGTTCATGGTCTACACCCATAAACCTCATCGGTTGGAATTCTGACGGATTACTCCAAACACTCTCATCTCTTTGGAGCTTCCAAACATTAACAATTAACCGTGTCCCGGCTTTCACATTGTACCCAGAAACCGTGCAGTCTTCCATGGCTTCCCTCGGACCTAAAAGCGGGCCTGCGGGATAAAGACGTAAAGTTTCTTTGATTACAGCCTGTAGAAAAACCAAGTTTTTTATGTCGGATTCTTGAACTTGTCTTTCTTTACCTACACAATCATCTAGTTCATCTTCCAATTTCTTTAGGACTTCAGGATGATTTAACAATAATGAGATTGCCCAGGTTAGTGTCCCAGCTGTTGTGTCACTGCCTCCTAGAATCAATGCCTGTATCAGAAACAGTATAAAATTCAATAATTATGAATGTAATAACTTAAATTCTCAATAATAACTGTATAAATATAACTTACCAAACATGTAGACTTTATGCTAGTATCAGAATCATGCTCAATATTGGAGAGTTGGCCTTCTTCTTCAAGTGATAACATCACATCTATGAAATCCTTTTCGTCGTCTTTATTTTGCTTCAAATTTAATTTCCTTTTTTCCCGGTGTTCATCAAGCCACCCTCCGAGCACCAGATCGAGATCTTTCGCCGTCTTTTTCATCTGCTTCTCGTAACCCTGTAAATCCAACCACCAAAGAAAAGGTATTGCGTCCGACACCACAAAAATGCCAATCAAACGAAAGAAATCGCTGACGGCTTTCTGGCACCTTGCAGCCTCATCGCCACCACCTCCTTCGACACCGAAATACCGTTTTCCGGCAACCATCATGACAACTATGTTTAACATCATGTGTTCCAACCATTTATTGAGCTCAACCACTACAGGCTGTGCGGAGTTTTCAGTCCAACGAGTGTAGAGCTCGTTGATTCCTGAACTAATCTCCGCTTCGCGGACGTGTTTTAGCGTCTCGAGGCGGCGATTAGACAGGAGCTCAAGGGTGGCGATCTTTCTCATATGGCGCCAAAAGGGGGTGTAAGGGGCGAACCCAAAAACTGCATAGTTGTAACCCATATGCTTCACGGCCGCGGTTTTCGGCCGGGAAGCGAGTGCTTTGTCGTTAACAGTAAAACACTCTTGGGCTACTTGCCAGCTGCTGACCACAAAAGCGCGGCGGGACCCTAGTCGGATGTTGAAGGCGGGACCGTAGGTATCCGCCATCGCACCTAGGGTGCGGTAGAGAAGTTGGTCACCTCCGCCGAGTAGATGGAGGTGACCGATGATTGGCCATGCGCCACCGAGTTCTGGAGCTTCGGTTGTGGTCAATTTGGACTTGGTTGATCGACTCATGAATATGATGAAGAGGAACAGTAGAGAAATGAATAACACAATCAATTCAAGAGAATAATTCATTGTGTAGTTGTATTTTTGTTGTGATTTTGAGACTATATCATGTGACTATATATAGGAGCCTTGATATCACATTAATTTATTGGAAAACATATATTATATCAAATATATTACATCATCGTATATTATATTCTATTACACCAGTTTACTTTAGTCACATGATAAAGAAGACCATTCTTGAGATTTTAAAGTTCTATGTAATTTCATAAAAATAAGTCTTAAAGTACATTTTTTGGCACTAAAATCACGTTTTCGGTATTAAACAACAATTTTTATCTCTGAACAATAATTCTCAGTAAAACGAAATAATATTTTTATTATTTTAATCATCAAATAACAATTCTTAGCTAAAAATAAGTATATATAGTATTACATATTAATAAAATAATTTGAAGTGAAAAATATTTAAATTATCATAAAGACAAGTATATATATATATATATATATATATATATATATTACTATTTTTGGTTTGTGGGCACCTTTTACATTAATGATAGACATATGTCGTTATAACATATACATTATATATCATCGGACTTTATTTATCGAAAATTAATAATAATTAACATTCTATATATATAAACTCATAAATTATAACGTGTAAATAGATAAAATCATAAAAATATATATATATAAACATAAATCTAAAAGAAAAATCATTGTCATCTGCTTATATTTCATTTAATGCAGTAGAAAAACCCTTTAATATTTTAGTAAATTAATTTAAGTAAAAATAATAAGCAGATGTTTAAAAATCTGAATATTTGTTTAATGTAATGTTTGTTAATTTTGTAATAAGTTTATATTGAGATGAAAGAATATATAAAAAAATCTTAAATAGTTTGTAAAACTTGTCATTATATATGCTTATTGAAAACAAAATACAATAACAATATAAAAAATTCAATCTTTGATTTAAATTAATAGAAATTAAGACAACTTTTAAAATATAATCATATATTTTAACGTAATAAATTAGTTATTATGTATTTAATAAAAATTAAAAGACAATTGAAATGTTATTTAAAAATGATATCTTTATATATAATCGGAAAGAAAAATTATATTTCCTTATATAAGATTCTTCTCGACATTAATTTCACTAATTTTCTTTCTTTATCTAGTATTTTAATTTTAAAACATATTTTAATTTAGTAAGATAATAAATATGAAAATTTAGTAGGAAACTATAAAAGCACTTAATGGAAAAACAACAAAAATGGATTTACAATTAAGTGATAGTTATACCATTTACAATTAAATAAATGTAAAACTCTGATTATTATTATTAGCCGATAGATCAAAATACAATTAGAAAATTTTTACTTCCTTTTTTGTCATCTAATTAAGATGTTTATCTTCATTAATCTCGCAGTGAATTTTATTTGAATGTAATTAACTTCAATACCATTAATTTGTTAATTTTTTATAGAATTATTATCACTTTTATCCCAAATTTTATTGATTGTATCATGCGACCTAAGCAATTACTATTAGGGCAAATTACATTAAAATACAATAAACTTTGTTTTAGTTACTATCATATATAATTAACTTTATTTTCTTAAAAATAATACAACCAACTTTCATAATCCTCACATTGTATGCAACTTGTTGTATACTATAGAAGTTATGACAAAGTTTATTATATACAATGGTAGCTAAACAATAGACAAATAGAATAGTTGTTTGCATACAATAAGAGAATTATAAAAGTTAATTGTAGTATTTTTAAAAATTTATAGTTTGTTGTATACAATGGTAACTAAGACAAAATTTATTGTATTTTCATGTAATTTGCCCTTACTATTACTATACCTATCAATTCATGAACTAAAATGGCAAAATATCACGAGATTATCATGGGTAGTTTAGTAATTATAAAAAATGTGAGAAATATATGTTTGTTTAATTATTTTTTGAAATAAAAAGATACACTTAAATTTTAGTCACTGAGTAAGACATTTTATTTTATTCATGAACTAAAATGACAAAATATCACGAGATTATCATGAGTAGTTTAGTAAATTTGTAAAAAAACGTGAGAAACATATGTTTATTTAATTATTTTTTGAAATAAAAAGATACACTTAAATTTGAGTCAATGAGTAAGACATTTTATTTTTTAAAAATGTAGTTATAAATTTAATCCTAACTTATAAAAATATTAATTAAGTTTGATTGGAACTTTATTATGTGATATATTGTATTATAAAATTAAATGAAGGTAATGTATTATTTTTTTTTTATCTTCAGGCTGTCAATTTTTTAAATCTTAAGAATTGTCCTTATAAATACAACAAATTCTATTCTAATCCTTTTTGTTAGTCGATCTCCTTTCTTTTATTGATTATATTTTACTTTTTTATATCAATAAGACAATAACTAAAAAACGTAAATTATGCCACCTAAATTATGAACTTAGCAGGAAAAAAGGAAAATTGTGTTTTCAAACTATCAATAATGTATGAAAATACAATTAACTTTGTATTAGTTATTATTGTATACAATTAATTTTAAGTTTTTAAAAATAATACAACCAACTTTAATAATTCACTCATTATATGCAAACAACTTTTTTCTGTGTCTAGTATTTAGCTACTATTGTATACAATGAACTTTTCTATAATTTCCATTGTATACAACAACTTGCATACAATGGAAAGATTATAAAAGATCATTGTATTATTTGAAAAAAAATAAAATTAATTGTATACAATGATAATTAACGCAAAGTTCATTGTATTTTCATGCAATTTACCCTTATTATTTAGTACTTTGGTTTTGAGAGTTTATCGTGAGTATATTTTTATCGAATTAATTATAAAAACACCTCTTAATGTATGTTTATGATTCTTATAGAATAATTATTTTAACATAATATTGGTTCCTGTAATATATTTATTTCTTTTTAAGATAAATATTACAACATTTAGTTAAAAGATAAGCAAATTTTGTTTGTTTCATAGTAATATAAATTTGACAAGAGTCACATCAATAATCAATTCTTTACTAATCAAGATTCGAAACTTTAGACTCTTTTTCTCGAGTTTAATAAGAGGAGAAAGGAAAAAAAAACGAAAGAAAATATTTTCTTTCTAAATTATTTCAATTTTGAGAGGATATATTTTAGGGTTTAGTTTCCGAAAATGTATTCAACTTATCACCTTTTTCTATTGTGTGTACTGAACTTTTAAACTTACCATTTAATGTATTGGAGATTTGAAAGTTACCAATTAGTGTATTTAACCTGATACAACAGGTCACATGGTGATGTGGCACCGGTTTACATGTCGTGGCAAGTGACATGGCAAATGACATGGATTTTCTTGATTAAAAAATTGCTAGAAATAATAATAAATAAAATAATAACAATTTTTACAAGAGTCAGGGGCATACAATTGAATTTAAGGGTTTCATCTTCATCGAGATATACAAATCTTACAGTCTAACACCGTTGATCTTCACCTCTTACATCATCATCATCTGCGAAACCTTTTGCAACACTGGAACCATAAAAAAGTTAGGTTGAAGGCTTCAATTTTTTGAATGAGATCTGCATTCCATATGGTTTGTGTTCATCGTCGTCATCATCATCATCATCATCATCCGCAGTTCAAACGAGATTTGTATTCCATCTGGTTTGTGTTCATCATCATCATCTGTAGTTCAAACGAGATCTGCAACTTTCGGTTTCATCATCATCTGCAGTTCACACGAGATCTTCATTCCATAAGGTCTATTTCATCGACTTCATCAAGTTAGGGTTCACCGATTCAAGGAAAGGTATTCATCTTCACTTGTTCAAAGGTGTGATTTCAGTTGTGTTTGCGATTTAGGGTTTCGATTCTTGAGTTTCAGAACCGAGTGGGTTGTTCAAACTTCAGATCTGTGGGTTTTAGTTTATTTCGATTTATTTGTGGTTTGTTTAGATCTGTGGGTTCAATTCTTGTATATGTATGTTCCGGTGTTAGTATCTTTATATTTGATTGCAATTTCAGGTTAGAGTTTACTTTAATTCTTTCATCATGTGATTTTAGGTTAAAGCATACTTCGATTTTTGGGTCATGATTGGGTTTTGATCGATTGTGAATATATTCACATTTCATTTTTCTGATTTTGATTTTGCATTTGCGCAATTAGGTTATGGTCTAGTTGCTTGAATCATTCATTTGCATAGGTTTGATTTTCCTTGATCTCCTCTTGTTCTTTTGTATCATCAAGAAGATGATGAATGTTCTAGAAGATAGAAGATGGAGATGAATATCAATACATGAAATAATATTCTGGAAATTAATTGATGAGATGGATTAAATTTAAATAAAAATAAAAAGATTTACTGGTTACCTGCTATGTAGGTTACATGATAAATTAATTGGTAAGTTTTAAAACTTTAATACATTAAATGGTAAGTTTGTAAGTTTGATACACACAATAGCAAAAGGTGACAAGTTGGATACATTTTCGTGAACTAAACCCTACATTTTAAACCATAATAAGTCTAAAATTTTCCTTTAGACCCCTTTATTTCTTTTCCTATTTTTAAATAAAACTCGAAAACATTTTTTTTATGGTTTCCTTCAAATCATTTCCCTCTTTTTCTAAAAAAACTCAAGAGCAAGACGTTAAAATCACGCATATTAAAAAACCAACTATAAACATAAACACACATACAAACATTCCTAATAAATATTCACACGGTCAATACACATTATGCTCTATTGTAAATGTGGATTCTTATTTGTCAAATTTTACTTAAAACCGCTATATGTATACTCTAATCCCTTATAGGTTAATTATTATTATTAAATTAAATGTGAACAACGTTACTTATATAGTTATATCATAGTTCGATAAACAAATTATCATCTAATACAAATAAAAGAGTAACATAAATAAAATATATCAAACAATTCTAGCATTAATTTAGATTTTAAGAAATTCAATTATAAAATTTGAACTATCTATTTTGATAGATTTTGAAATCTAAATTTGACTTTTCTTGTTAAAATTGGATTAAATTTTGACTTTTATTTTAATCAAAATTAGTATAGATAATTTCATATACATTTTTCTTAAATATTAAAATATTATATTTGTTCACCTTAAGTTACAAATATTATATTTATTATGTATAACATTTTAAAATATCGTATCTAACTAAATTCTTAGTTTTATCATTTTAAAATATTTTATGAGCGTTTTAAATTTCTTTTTATTTATAATGAATAAAGACGTACTCAACCTTATTACTCATAATTATAACAATAATGATCAATGACTTATAAAAAATAAAATCACATTTTTTAGTATTGTGATACCACATTTTTGTTGTCACGTCTATCCTCCCACTCGTGTCGACTCTATAACACCAGTATTTAATCAAGTTATATATTCATTCAATTCGTCCTTACTATAATTGTTTGTAATATTTTATACGAGAGAATTCATTGCTCTTTTTTATTAAAAAAAGGAGAGAATTTAATTTTTTAAATGAGAATTAAGAATAAAGGAATGAAACATGCATGCATTGCGTTTGTGTCGCGGAACTTGGCGTTGTTGGATTTTGGGGTTCTATACGAGGGAGTCGCTTACTGAGATTCAATGTCACTCATAATTTTCAATACGTAAAATGCAATGATTTAATTAAAAATTAATATTAATTAATCCTCAAATGTACATTGTTATTTTCTATGTGATGTTATAATCATTTTCATTATAATCCATAACTAATTCATAGTTTTAAATTACTAATTTTAGTCTTTTAATTAATGATATTAATAGTCCAAATTAAATTTTAAAAATTTGGATTAAGTGACATTTTCGTAATTTTTCATAATTTACATGTGATGCTTTTACAAATCACATTTGATTGTATACTGAATCACTTGTGATTAAATATTAAAATTTTAGGACTGTTTTTTAAATGGACTTTATTAAACACACTCTATAATTACTAAAATTAATCATGTTCAATCTCTAACACATTTAAATGTAGAGTAAATTGCATAAAAATACAATGAACTTTACCTTAATTATCATTGTATACAATCAACTTTATTTTTTTCAAATAATACAATGAATTTTTATAATCCTTCCATTGTATGCAAGTTGTTGTATACAATGAAAATTTTAGAAAAGTTTATTGTATACAATGGTAACTAAATACTATACACAGAAAAAAATTGTTTGCATTCAATGAGTGAATTATGAAAGTTGGTTGTATTATTTTTAAGAATTTAAAGTTGATTGTATACAATGATAATTAAGACAAAGTTAATTGTATTTTCATGCATTTTGCCCTTAAATGTAAGGGTGTTCGTAACATTCATCTTAACCTAATTCATCTCATTTGTTATATTAGGTCTTGTTTGTTTCGCATAATTTAAAGAAATGGAATGAAACTGGAATCAAATTCCGTGCTATATTGTGTTTAGTAAACTTGTTTTTGAATAAAATCTTATTTTTTAAATTTCTTACATTCTCTCAAATAATAAAAATTGTATTCCATAAATAAGTTAGATAAAATTTAAATCAATTTAATTCTTTTAAATTATATGAAAAAACGGAACCTTCGTGTCTTGTTACAAACCAAGAAAGTATAGTAATAATTTCACTCATGTGATTTGATCTGACTATTTTATTTTTATTTTCAAAAAACAAAGATTAACCCATTAATAATTCAAATACAAGACTAATAAAACTAACAATATTTTTATTAATAAACATTACATAAAATTTAAAATAATTAAGTAATAAGTTTATAAAATGTATAAACTATTAAACTAAATAAAAATTACTCTCATCCAAATATTATTTAATTAAATTCGTCGCAAGCACCCGTTTGAAGCTCGGTTCTTGTCCACTTCAAAATCGTCAGCAAGGTCTTTGTTATGGTCAAATGCAACGTTTTAAAACCCAGGTTGACCAGGCCGATCCAACTAGTTGACCCATGACCCAATAAGGAGACTGGGTCAATGTACACTGGGTTTTTGGTCATTTCTGGCCCGTATCAACCCGTACGGGTTTATGGTTGACCAGGGTGATTTGACCCGTTTTCATTTTTTAAATATTTTTCATAAAACATAAAAGCTAAGCAATTTAGTCATCTCGAAAATTGACATTTTGAAACCTCACTTGATAGAAACCCTAAAAGCGAGTTATGAATCCCTTTTAACAGTCGACGACGGCTCCTATCCTCTGTCATCTCCGACCGGCATGAGATGACTCTTCATCTCCCACATCACTAGCGGATGCAGCATTTTAGAGGTGGGGGAAACGCCCCCAATGGTTTAAAAATAAAAGTAAAATTCAAGTTTTATGGGTAAAAGATGGGTATGGAAACTAAGGCCCCAAATGATTTTACTAAGGCCCCACTCTCACTTAAAATATACACCTTACAAGACCACCAAATCATCAAGGTAACATTGATGTTCTGTTGTCTATTAAATTTTTTGAAGATATACTACTTGATTGGTTAAATTAAGCAATTAATTGCTATGTTATTTCTTAAAAAAAAATTGGAAAGATTATGTAAAAGAGGATGCTGTAAGTTTAAATTTGAAGATTTAGTTAGTGAAATTGTTAAAATCTTGTGGTATTTGTTAATATTATCTTCATATTGTATCACGTTATCGTTATAAATCTAAGGTTATTTGATTTTGACTTTCTTAATTTGATCAACAAATTAGATTTGTCTATTGTTTGTAGTAGTTATAGTTATATTTTTTAGAGTTAGGATTGATATTTATAAAATTGATACTTAATTATACATTTCGTATTTTGGATTGTTAAAGTAGTTTGTGCCCTCTATAATCTAAAATCCTAGATCCGTAACTCTCCGACATGCAACTGACTTTTGAGCATAAACATCTGTTAAGTTCACATAACCCTTTCAATAGAATTTTCATTTTAGTTTAACCCTCTTATTTTCAATTTAGTTAACTTCTTAAATGTTTGATAGATTATTTAGTTTGTTGACAGATTAGTAATTTTTTCTAAGTTTATATACATACATACATACATATATATATAGACACACACACACACACATATATATATATATATATATATATGCCTATATATTTAAAAAAGAGTAAATTGCTGATTTGGTCATGTAGTTTGCTAAAAGTTACTAATTTAGTCCTTTATTTTAAAAGTTTACCGAGATAGGCCTTGAATATGCTAATTTATTACAATGTTAGTCCTTTAACTAACTTGTCGTTTAAAATGACGTTAGTTTTGTTCTTATATGGGGCATTTTTATCTTTTTCTCCTCCAAATGTCACACAAATTAAAAAAATAAAAACTATACTAAAAACTCTCATCAATCACTTCATCTCCTATCACAAACTCTCTCATTTCAAGCTTTCGCTTTACTCTCTTTCTCTCTCTCTCTATACACACACACACACACATATATATATATATATATATCTGCTCTAAGACCGCCGCCGCCGCCGCCCTCGCTTGAGAGATGACCACCGTTGGTCTGCCACCACTACCAACCGCCGTTGCCACCGTCTCTCTCTCATCCCAAGCTCTCTCTCCTCTGTAGGACCACTGCCTTCTGAGAAGACCACCACCAACACCACCGTCGTCCGAGAAGGTCACCACCGTCACCATATTTCTCTCTCTCACTCGTCTCCGTTGTTCACCGTATATCTCTTATCTCAAGTTGTCTATCTCTCTCCTCCGTAAGACCACCCCACCGATGAAGATGAACACCCTTCTGGCTTTGGACCCGAAACCTCCATCATTGCGTGACCTTTGAAGATTGTAGCAGATCTGTGTTTATCTTCAATGGATATGGTTCTAGTCTAAGTTCTAGAAACCTTTATAGCAGATCTATGGTGGTGGAGTCTTCACATGGTGATAGTGATGGGTCTTACAGTTAGAGAGATAAAGAGAGAGTAGAGAGAGACTGAGAGAGAGAGAGAGAGAGTAGAGAGAGGCTGTGAGAGAGAGAGTGTATAAAGTACTAAAATCAAAAATATAATTTTTTGTGAAAAGACAAAAAATGTCCTATATAAAGACAAAACTAACATCAATATTAGACGGTAAGTTAGCTAAAAGACTAACATTGTGACAAATTAAAAATTCAACGACTATCTCAGTAAAATTTTAAAATAAATGACTAAATCAGTGACTTTTAACAAACCACAAGGAACAAATCAGTAATTTACTCTTTAAAAAAATTAAATTCTGGGAGCTGGGTTAACCCGCGACCCGATGAGGGGACCGGGTCAACAAAAAAAACGAGTTTTAAAACATTGGTCAAATATCCCGTATGCGTCTGAAGATGTTGTATAGATTTTTGGGGAGGCATTTTGTATTCCATTAGAGGTGCAGCATACCATTTCCCATAGGCTTTGACAACTTTCCAATCTTTTCGTGAGGAGGCACATTTTTCATATTCATCCTAGATTTATGGTCTGCCGACTTCAATATATATATCGGCCTCAGCTTGACCGCTTTGTGAATTGTCAACTCTAGCATCTTTGAAAATATCATTTTATGTCTTGACAAACCCCCTCTTTCTCAAGAGTCTACCGTCTTGACATTGCTTTTACAGGCCTTGATTGTGTTTGGAGCTCGGTCTCGGGATTATTTTTGGACTCCGTCTCCTCAACTTGGTCTTATGGTTTAGACATATAATCTTGTGTGTTGAGGTGTGTATCTAAACTTGCTATACGCTGTTGAGTCGGAAAGTTGGCTGAAAAAGTTGGATTATATTGGGACTATAATGGAAAGTTGATGGTGCAAAGGTGGGGTGAGTCGTAGGTGGTCTTTGTGGCGTTGGGAGAGGCTGTGTTGATTAAGATACCTTTTGACGATGTAATTTTCTTTCCTTAATCTTGTGAGTACGAAGAAAAAGTACGTACGTAGGAGGATATATCACCTTTCATTTATAAATGATCATAAAAAAAGATATACGTTAAGCATTATTCATGTAAGTTTAGAGCTACCTGCTCCAAAAACACATATTATTTTTACAAAGCCGATTGAAAACAACTAGGTGCAAAAGATCGATCAGTAGGTGGGTTGTTGGATAATACTTATAAAGACAAGAGCTCGTAGATGTTTAGAACAATGTGCAAGTCATGGCAAGGGCAAGCCTTGTGGTTTAGGGTGGGTGATCACTCACAACTGATGTTTAGAAGGGTTTATACACACATAAAAGTCTAATATTATAAAAAATATTTTGTAACTATTTTACTATTGATGTTTTGTTTTTATTATTGGTGTGACAGTTATCATAAAATTAATGAATATATTATTAAAGATAAGATAACCAAATGATTATATACTTTCTCTCAAAGAGATGAACAACCTTGTAAACTTACTGATTTCTAATATCCACGTCTCTTTTAGGATGCTCAACCTTGTAAACTTACTGATTTCTAACCTAATTAGCATAAAAATAGCTACTTGTTCCATCCAACCTAAAAACAAAAGAATTGCTAATTAATAATAGCACATCGGGTGCAACCCAACATTCATGAAACATGGTCTTCCGTATGACAGAATGTAACAATGTGATTTTTAAAATTCACAACTAACAAAAAATTCTTATAATTAATTAATAAATAGCAACGGAAGTTTAACTATCAAAGCACAATCATGTTAACTGCCAAAAGGCAGGATTTCAAACCGTTTAAAACACAATGTCACTATCGTGAATTAATCATAATCAAAACCATTATATTATTCAACCAAATTAAATAAATAATTAAAGAAATGTTCAAGTGGTATCCAACTATAGATCAATCTACCCAAAACAACCCAATCTCAATGGCACAAGTTCCTACGACACCTACATGAGTACAAAACACATTTCAAGACACAAGTGTCAGCTTACGATTCGTGACTCAATAGGAGTTAAAAATAATAGTAAGTCTTAGATCGAATATGATAATAGTTAAATAACTGCACACTACCCATCGTAAATTTGACCCGAACCCATATAACTGAGATCATATAACACATAACTGGTCAAATGCAAATCATGTCAAATTATATTCATGTAATCATATCATCATCATAATCGTAATCGTAATCATAATTGTGTATCATTTTCATATATCGTTAAGGTGTTCCTACTGTAGAGTCTAAACCCACAAAAAACCCAAAGTTCACTACTTACGTGCCGGGCCGACCCATGCACCAAGCGGGTCGCGACTCCCACCTAAAACATAGATCCCAATAGTATCTCCATTTTCGCTACTCCGATAGTGCGAGGTACAAGTACTTCGCGTTGTCGTTTAGCATGTAAGTACAAATAGAGGTCAAACGTCCATCTCCTCCTTACACACTCGTGATGTTCTGCATATGACCTCAACCGCACAATCACACATCACTCCAGTACACAAGCATTGATGTACCCACATATCATGTGCCACACAGATTATCTAGAAAACTTGATGACTCGTATTGGCTAGCAATGTATCCTATAAGGTATAATGTCCAACTAGGACTGTAATCGTATATATGAGCATATAAGGTATCTACCCCCGCCCTCTAAGTTCAAGCATACATATATCATTCGTAATTTAACCATAACATGTGAATATTAAATAAATCACGTACACATGCATATCATATCAAATAATATCATACCCGTAGTCAAATAGCCAACAATTGATCAATCAAGTTTAAAACCCTTCAAAAATGGTTTTGCCATTGTACTCGGTTTTAGAAAATATTGAACTCACCTGAAGTCCTGAGAATGATAGCCGAGTGAACTGCTAAAAGATTACACATCAACCTAAACGATAAACGCATTCTAATCGATTAACGAGTAACGGTAACCAGAACGAAAATCAAAGCAAGAAATGAGAAGCAATTCTAATCCAAACACCTAAAATTGCAAATCTAATCCCATTCACAATTCAAAGGATAATTCAAATCCCAAATCTATTCCAACAAAACATAAATCACAAATCACTAGGCCCTCCCAATCGAAATTCTCTTCTGGCCAACCTCCCTCGTCATTCCAACCTCGCCATCCAGCAATTGAGAACTCTTCTCGCCATCCTTGTTGCTAGTCATGCCACCCCAATCGAAAACCACATTTTGGTTGAATCGTAAATCATTTCTGACCTCCCCAATTGAAAACCAGATCCATCTTTTGAGGGAATTGAAATTCAACTTAACCCACTACAAATCGTAAAACGCCACCCACAAAGCAGAATCGCAAATCGCACCCAGATGAAAGGGTTTATACAACCAACAGCATCAAATCGCAAATTCAAGTCCACCTAACAAAATCGAAATTTCCATTCCATTATAGATTGTAATTCACGGCTTGATACCAACTATCGCAATTTCTTATTCATATTAAACAATCGATATTCGTGTATCACACCTTCATAGGGCTCGGTTAAGAACAGATTGAAAACAAGCAATAAACTTTCGATTTTCTAAACCAAATTTGAACATTCTAATTTTATTGTTCACTAAAAACATCATCAACCATCATTCCTAACCTCAATTTTGGGTTTTTCTTATAAATAATCAATCGATATGGGGCTCTAAGTTCCAAATCGCCACCCCTATGAAGTTCAATGCCATTCAACTGATTTAATCCTCAAAACATCATAAAAACTAGTAATTAAACATCTATATCTCTTATAACTTAGTAAGCTTCCTATCATATGTGCCATGTATGATTGAGCTTCAATTTTTGAATCCAAGTCAATTAGAATAGGTGGATAGATGATGTGTCAACATATTAGGAGTTTGGGTTTGAAGACAATGTATGTTCTCACACAATTATGGCTCCTTAATTCCCTATAGTCGGTACATTAATGTGTATTAAGTAAAATTTCAGTTTCCAAGAAGTATTATGCTACCATCTGTTTCCCACATGTATTATGCAATTAGTGTATTAAGTATTCCTTTCGGTTATGTCTTAGCAGAGTTATGCAATTTAATTAGTGTCTTAAGTATTTTTTTCGGTTATGTCTTAACATGTATTATGCAATTAGTGCATTAAGTATTATCGCTTACCACATGTCTTATGTAATTAGTGTATTAAGTATTCTTTTTCGGTTATGTCTTATAATTTACGAGGAGAAGTAAATATGGATAGTAACCATGTAATTATTTGTGGCATCCAATATTGATCTTCAATTTGTGAATCTAAGTTAATTAGGATTGGTGCATAAATGATGTGTCAAGAAATTAGAAGTTTGCTCACCCAATTGCTCTTCCTTAATCCCCTACCGTCGGTTACTATCAAAGTTCAACATTAATGTGTATTAATCCTCTACCATCGGTTACTACTAACAATTTATGCAATTTAAATAGAAGTAAATGTGAATAGTACTACATTTGAGTTCCAACCAAGGTTTATAAATTCAAAAGCTTCCTTTTTTCTTCGCTTTAGTTTACGCATACCAAAACTTCTTTCTTTCTTCACTTTAGCTTACGCATATTGTAGTGTTAACACATTTGGTAATTTGTTCAAAGATAGTAGCGATATTAGTGAGGTAGTTTGTTTAGTTGGAATGAAGTTCGCTATTTGCGCTAAATCTTTTATTCTTTACCTATGAAAATTGACCTTTATGCTTTCCAGGTGAAGAAAGTTATTATTGTTGTTTTCAGCGTTGGTAATGTAAGCTTCCTACTTTCTTCGCTTTAGTTTAAACATATTGTAGTGTTAACATATTTGGTAATTTAATCAAAGATAATGACAACATTAGTGAAATAGTTTGTTTGGGTGGAATGAAGTTCGCTATTTGTGCTAAATCTTTTATTCTTTACATATGAAAATTTACCTTTATGCTTTTCTGAAGAAAGTTATCATTGTTGTTTTTAGCGTTGGTAATATAAGCTTCTTTATTTCTTCGCTTTAGTTTACTCATATTGTAGTGTTAACATATTTGGTAATTTGTTCATAGATAATTGCGACATTAGTGAGGTAGTTTGTTTAGTTGAAATGAAGTTCACTATTTGTGCTAAATCTTTTAATGTAGGATGACGATACAACCAACAAAGTTGTGATTGATAGTGATGATTGTGAAACTGTGACTTCTAAGGTTGGCTCAAAACAACTGCCGTTGGTCCATCCGGAAACCATCTCAATATTGATGACAAAGATGGGGATGTAGACGAATCTACTATTGTGAATAAGAAGCCCGTGTTTGTGAAGAAAGAAAAAGTCTCAAGGATTTGAGATAGCTACTATTTAGATTAACGTATTTTGTGTTTTACTTTTATCAAATAAGTAGCTTAATTATTTTTGTTTGGTAGTATTTTCCAACCACTAATCACCGTATGATAATTAAGTCATTTGAAATAATATACTTTGCTTTGATTTTTAAAATATAAGTTTTCATATTTGAAATTATTAAACACTTTGTGTTGTGTGTTAGTATATATGTGTATATTGTTCAATTAATTTCTACACATAATATGTTTTTGTTTTTGACTTTTATTAAATAAGTAGCTTAATTATTTATCGTTGGTAGTATTTCCCAAACACTAATCTATTTCACTATATGATATTTAGGTCATTTGGAAATAATATACTTTGGTTTGATTTTTAAAATATAAGTTTCATGTGTGGAATTATTTAACTTTTTGTGTTGTGTGTTAGTATTTATATGTATATTGTTCAATTAATCTCTACACATAATATGTTTGTATTTCGGCTTTGTTATACAATAATTTCCTAATTTTAATGTTAGATGACGATACAAACAACAAAGTTGTGATTGATAGATATAATATTGAAATTGTGACTCCTAAAGTTGGGTCGAAAAATAAATATCGCGGGTTTATCCGGAAAACGTCGCAACATTGATGACAAAGATGGGGATATAGAATGATCTACTCTTGTGAATAAGAAGCTTAAATTCAATTTATATTATTTACCTATGTCCATGTTTGTTATATATTTTTAATAAATTACTTGTAACTTATATATTACTAGAATAACCTAAGACTATATATTAAACTACACAATTTTATTATACATTAATGATAATTATTACTATTAAATAGCAATTATTATTTACCATTAGTATATACTCTCTTACGATTTCTCTAACTTTATAAATGATTAATGTGCCAAATATATTTATAACCTAGCAAAACCAAATGAATGATTCTCTAAATATCAAATATTGAAGGTTAACAATACTTATGTAAGAAATGCAACAATACCATAATACAATGAGTGAGAATTTGTGACTCCTAAAGTTTTGTCCAAAACAAATACCACGGGTTTATCCAAAAAACGTCACAATATTGATAACAAAGATGGGGATGTAGAAGGATCTACTCTTGTGAATAAGAAGCTTAAATTCAATTTATATTATTTACCCATATCTATGTTTGTTATATATTTTTGATATATTATTTATAACTTAAATATCACTAAAATTACCTAAGACCATATATTAAACTACAAAAATTTGTTAGACATCAATGATCATTATTACAATTAAATAGCAATTATTATTTACTATTAGTATATACTCTCTTACGATTATGCAACCTTATAAATTATTAATATGTTAAATATATTTACAACCTTGCAAAACCAAAAAAATAATTATCTAAATATCAATTATTGTAGGTTAACAATACTTATGTAAGAAATCCAATAATACCATAATACAATGAGTGAGAATCAAATATTTCTCATTTATAACAATATAAGTCTTTATCATAAAATACAGTCTTTATTATTTTATCTACTTTAACATTGTTGTATGTTTATTTATTCTTCTAATTATTAAAATTATTAATGATAAATATATTTATGACCTAGCAAAAACAAAAGAATGATTCTCAAAATATCAATTATTGTAGGTTAACAATACTTATGTAACTATTAAAATTTATTACTCACTAATATTAATTATTACTCTTAAATTACAATTAGGATTTATCATTATTTTATACTCTATTACAATTTCATTAGCCTTGTAAGTTTTTAACATCTCAAATCTATTTACAACTTTATATTCATAAGATTGTATGATAAGATTCTTAAGAAATCCAATAATACCGGAATGCAATGAGTATTGTTTCACCTACTTCAATATTGTTGTATGTTTATTTTTTCATCTAATTATTAAAATTGTTAATGCTAAATATATTTACAATCTAGAAAAAACAAAATAATGATTTCATTATATCAATTATTCTACGTTAACAATACTTATGTAACTATCAAATTTTATTAGTAAATAACTTTACTATTAACTACACTTATCATGTAAAATTTAAATATAAGCCCGCATTTATGCAGGCCTAAAACCTAGTATGCAAGAGTATAGGAGGCTTACTTGAATGATTGCTACACAAATTTAGGTTGATTTCGTGATTCCTTCTTGGCTATCAACATGGAATTCAAGTCCGCTCCGTCTTGGCTGTCGACGTGAATTCCACAATATCCAAAAGAAACGGTCGATTGTTCAATGTCTAATGGGTCCATTAACTTTCAATTAACCACTTTAGTCCTTGAACTAAATACATTTCCATTTAAGGTCCTTGAAGTTTCTAATTAATTAAAGACACACTAAATATCACCAATCAATATTAATGGGTTTCATGAATATATATTATAATAATTTGAGTAACAATTACAACGAATTTTTAATAAAACCATATTCGAAAATTCAGGTAATTACACAGAAGCATCACAAGACACCACATTACTATGCAATGTTAGCCTGACACGTATAACAAATGTATTTGTGCTAATATGGCATCATATTTATCTACACATAAATACAATAATAAGAAAAATCAAACTAATCAACCATAAACAAAAAAAGTACAAGTACAAACCAGATAAAAATGTATATAATCATCTGATTAAAAATAATAAAAGTACTTCGTATCATGATATTGTCGGTGATGGAACAAACAATCAATAGTAATCACTCATTAAAATTCGTGTTGGAATGGTTTGGCCTCATACTAGCTCCTCCTTGGAGGCTATTCGAATGGTTGCTAGCACGACTAGTAAGATGGATGTTGAGGATCCACATAATACCTGATGTATGGCGTTGATGGCTAGCTGTTCTCGAAGATAATCACAGAGCTAAACTAACTTTCCACCCACTTGGTGAAGTATCCAAACTCGGGTATGTTGTGATTAAAGTCATTATGCAAACCATAAGATCCAAATACATCTAATACATGTAATCCTCCATCATCCACTATGATCTCTCTTGGCGTGCCTTGATGCTTTTTCATGCTACTCCTATGATACCATGGTTAAACCTATCTTATACATGTATGTCTAAGTCTCACTATACATGATAATCTTGAATGGGGACGAGCATTGGTGTAGTGATATGATTAGTACATTATATCTTTGTAAACCCTATATCATCTTCATATCCATTATCCTAATGAGTCACACCAGTTTGGTCACAAAGACCCCAATACATATCACATTAATTGGTGTCCTCCCCGTAGATTGACAATGGAACAAGGTTGTGGTAAGCCATACAATAGCACACCCTAACTGACCTCAGCCTAAGTTGAGGCTCGGTATTGCTAATATTTGCATGACTTTGCCCCTAACCTCCAAAGAAAGTGAGAATCATACAATGAAGGATACGATGATGATGACTCCAAGTTATCGTCACTGTGTTATCATGTTAACCTTAGTGAACACTATGTTTGATCAAAAATCATCCACTGGAGAGTAATGATCCTAAAAAAAATCCTTCAATCCTGCTCAAAAGCTACCATTAAACCCAAAGCCTCTAAAAACTCGTAACACGGACATTTGCCTCCACAATGACTAGTATACAACACATGCGGATGTCCAAAACATATAAATAACTAACTGCTCTAAAGGAATACCATGGGGTCGGTTTGTCACTTAAGCATCAATCGTCAATCCCTGTCTCACTGTCTAACCATCTCTATTAGTCTCGATATCAACAATTCTAGAGAAATCAAGTTATCTTTTTATGTTGTTCTCAGGCTCAAGTCTCATGTGGACAATGCCCTTGAGCCTAACAGGCGTCACATTGCGATCAAGCTGCCATTTGATTGTTTTGTTACTTAATCAATTTTAACCACAAAACAAATGTGATATACATTAATCTATTTACTACTTATAAGATCATATGTCTAACGTGATAGAGTAAGTTAATCTATAAAAAAGCGTATTGTTCTCATGTCTAGCGGTTTAGCACATATAAAACCATAGAGCTAAAGATGTAAACTAACAAGAATATCCATATGAACATAAAAGAGTTATTATAATTTACCTTTTTACCCTGTTTCAAATTGGAAAAAAAATACTTCGTAAAAGTATGGGGCGTGGTCACTTCTCACAACACCGTCATGTTAGTTTTTCACTCTTATCGTTCAACCATGGTGTGGTCATTTCCACCGTATCAAATTCTAGGACTAACATACCACCAATTGAAAAGTCTAAAAAAAGAAAAAAGTTGTTATTAGTCCCACCCCCATCACCATGCTGCTTCGTCTTGAGTTGTATTTTTCATGCATAGCCAACATCATTCACCAACGATGGTGTGATCGACTCCCCTCACCGTGTCGTCCTTCATTGCACCACGTCTTCAACATCCCTTGACGCTAAGAGAAAGGTAACAAAATATAATTACTTTATTGATGCTAACACTAAATAAATCAACTTTTGAAATAAAATTAAAAAAATTCAACATAATTTTACATTAGATCGATATATGTCATAACGAGCATAACGGACCACACATATTCGTGATATCCATTGCGACTAATTCGTTATATGCTTGTCATCCTCTCACTTCTTGCAAGGACAATGAGTTATTCCGCTTGTTATTTATTTATTTTTTTAATAAATAGAAATTAAGATATATAATTATGTCTAACAGCTGTAGCTAGCGAGACTGGATTCAGTGTGATCATCCTTACTTGAGTTACCGTGATCCCGCAAATGTAAGTACATCAGTAACCCTCGAGAACTCCTCGCGTTTTTCGTCTCTAGATCTCTCTCTCTCTCACTTCCAGTTTACAGTTCTAGAGAGAACGATGACGATGTTTCACTTCTTCAACTGTGCAATCTTAACGTTTGGCCCTCACGCCGTCTACTATTCCGCTACTCCTCTGTTAGTCTCGGTTTCCACTTGAATAATTGACCTAGTTCATTGCGAATTCTAGTCTTCTGATTTGCACTTTTTGATTTGATTGTTTAAGATGCATCTTTAGTTAAGAATTTTACTGATAATTTATCGTACGCGACAGCTTTAATTACTGATTTGATTGTAACATCTCATATAACTTGTTTCTATTACTGTCACATTGTAATTTGATTACGATGAACATCAATTTCGTGCTAATTCTTGTAGCTGCAAAATCTGCTGTTAGATACATATGAAATTTGTTCAATTTAAGGTTGTGTTCGTATGAGCTTAATCTATTATAGAGCAGCTGAACAACTGAGATTGCTGAAAAGGTTGTTATTATTAGCTCTTGGATTCATGTTAATAATCTGGGACTTTAAGATCCTTGTTCTTACTTCTTAGCGATCTTTTTAATCAAATTGAGCTACTAATCCAAGAAGCTTGCTTATGGTTTACTCTGGAAAAACAAGTTGCTGCTTGTTTATTAATCAATTGAACTAATAGTCAAGAAATTGCTGACTATTTAACAGATACCTGTATATTGTCATCCGCTATAGTTATTAGATGACCATAATTCATTAGGGTTTAGGGTGTACAGACTTATTTGTTACTGTAATTAGTATAATGCTAGTTTCTAGTTTAGGTTATTTAGTTTCCTTAATTGGTCATGTAATTGTCTACAAACTAAGGTGCTTACCTCACAGCGAAATAGACCACAGACAACTATTATGTCTATTAATGGTGATCAAAACTCTGTGTTAATGACAATTCTATTTTCTCTGGAGCGTGTTGTATATAAGTTCAAACTTTGTTATGAATTTTTATCTGAATACTTCTATCGTATACATCAACAAAAACCAACATTTCATATATTGGTATTCAGCACGTATCTTTATTCTCTAGAAGATAAAGTTCATTATTGGTGTTTCATATACTGCAGATCTGAGTATGATACGCTTGGCACTTCAGTCAAAACTGCTGTTGTCTATCTTGTTACAGCATTAGTGAAGGTATGGTTTCACTAACTTGTTCAGTTACTTTGAAATTTTGGGAACAAGTCATACAAGTGTCTGCTTCAATATTTTTGTGTCTACTAACTAATTATGTTATTCATATATATTTTATTATATCTGCAGCTGGTTTGCCTTGCTACGTTTCTTAAGGTGTCTGAAAGCGACATTTATGATCCATCTCAGGTTAACATTCTATATTACTTTCTATATCATTTGAACAGTTGAGTAATGATGTTAAATCTTTCACTCCATGAGTTCTATCTCTTTGTTCATAAGTTTTGTACTTCTATATGGACTATTATATTAGGTGTTTTGAAAAAGAAAAATTAAGTGGGTATGAATCAGTTCTTCTCATCTGGTATTCACTAATCGGTTTTTTCTGAACTTTTCTTTTTCTTTTTAGGAATTGTTGAAAGTTTTGATTGGTTTTATCGATGTTGCGGGGCTTTACTTTGCCCTGACTCAACTAACTCACAGGAACATATCTCAAAACCACAAATTCCAGGCAGTTGGACTAGGTGAGCGACTACCAGCCTCTAATTTTGCTTGTGAAAATGTATTATAGTTATCATAATTATTTTGTCTTTCTTTGGTCTATAGTTTTATTTTGATAATTACTCATACGTGTAATGGCAGGGTGGGCTTTTGCTGATTCTGTTTTGCACAGGCTGGCACCCCTTTGGGTCGGTGCTAGAGGACTTGAATTTACTTGGGATTACATTCTGCAAGGCCTTGAAGCAAACGCAAATCTGGTATATTTGATTTTAGTTTTTTTTTCTGCAAATTTAAGATGGATAAGGCAATGTGATTCTGGTAAATGCCCAATGTTTATGCAAGAACTTGACATAATTTGAAATACGTTTTGTCCGATTTTATTAAGGTGTTTCTCATTTCTCAAAAGAATGTTTTTATGGGCATTTTGTTCATTAAATTCTTATAGCAAAAACGCATCCAAACACTATCTTCTATAAATCATTTTTATTACAAACTTACTGTTATTTGATTTGGATTAAATCTTACTACGTCAATTTTTTAAGCATATGATTATTTAGCTACTACATGTTACTTTACAACTTCAAATAATAGAAGCACATCCAAACACTATCTGATACTGTCTGTTTGGTTATGATTTATACTTAATATGATACATAATCACAACACACATTCAACCCCCTTCCCCCCTCTTTGTTTTCTAAAACAATATAAATGTGTTGAGTTTTCCTGAACTTAATGTACACTACATATATTCTTTTGTTAATTTGTGCTTAGACTGTGTGGTCTGATTAATCCAGATGTTGAGCTTATCACTTGCTGCATTGGGATCTTTGATTTGGCTAAGGAAGAACAAGCCCAAGACATTGACTCCTATCATATATGCATGTGCCCTAGTTGTGGCAACAATGCCTTCCATCACAAGGTCTATTTTTCACTTTTTCTTTACCATTCATTCTTTTACATAATCTATTAAAAACATACATATCTTTATTAAATAATGAGATGATGTATGTGGAAGCCACTCAAGTATATATCCATTTTACTAATGTATGTCGGAAAATGGTAAAATGACAAAATGGCCCGAACATAATATTTTTTAATGGCAAACACACACTCACTAAATCTATTCCTAAATCTACTCCATTGTGTATAGAGGGGGCACCACCCCATAACACCAGATATCACTGGGCTACAAGCCCTTTGGTAAAATGGGCCGAACATTAATGATTCTGTTTGTTTGTTATTACAGCTATCTGAGGTGGGAGTTAGGATGGCATCTTCCAGAAGTTGTTGGTTTTAAACTATTCACCTCCTTCATCATGGCATTAGTCAGCTGGCAACTCTTCTCAGCATGTCAAAAACCATCTGCTGCCTGATTCAAAACTAAACTTGAGGGATGGAATTTGACATATGTGTTTTCATTGAGGACCATTCTTGTAGAATCTTAGACATTAGATTCCTAGACAACTTACTTTGTTTCCCCAATATTTGTTTGGTTTTTCCCCCATTCAACAATTACATTGCAGGCGAACTCTTTGTGAGAAATGAGCTCACTCAATTCTAAACCAATAATGGGGAACAAATATACAAATCCCTTAATTACTGTCACCATGACTAAACTTTGTAGTGCACAATTGCTAAACTACTCATGATTCAAACTCATTCTTTCACGAATCAAGAAAGAATATGAAGTATGAACACAACTTAGTAATTTTGTAAAACCAAACATTTCACGAAAAGCGCAACGGCACAATTTCATAATCGTAATGTGTTATCTCCGTGATAGTAGCCTAATAATTGGGGATAACTTTTACCAGATATCTTTTAACTTTAGATTACATGATTAACCTCCTCTAGTTTTAGCTGTTGGATCAATCGGTGGAGGCTCCTAAAGAGTGAATTAATCCGTAATTCCAATTTGTTGTGCTTCAAAGTTACTTATCGCGTGCATCACGCATCCTTTTGGTTTACTTACCATTCCCATATTTACAGTGATGACAATTCAAGAATTAGACAAACGAAACTCAAGAAAATAAACAAGGTTCAAGAGACGGGAGGTTAGAAGATTAATGGGCAACGAAACAGGGAGTTGCACGTTATATACAATAATGTCGAGGAGGTTGTTACATGTTACATAGCAAGAACCAAATTTATGACGAATACCAGAATGCTCTGCAAAAGGGTTAACAGATATAACATGTGCCATAGACAGAAAACAGTTGCAATGCATATATAAACCAGCCTTCCTGTCTCTTCTATGTTCTTTTTCAATTATATATGGCAATCTCATTAATACTGTAGGCAACCTCCCCGAAAAAGAAATCCCGATCTGCAAACACATAAAATTCATCAATATATACAGTTTGTGAATATAAATTAATCAAAAATTCTTCTTCGGTAGAGGTAGTAAGATAGGTAGGGCGGTCGGGTTCAAATTGAAACAGGTGGTTGTTATGGAAATCAGTAAAATAAAACAAGTGAGGATGTTGTATGTATTGAAAATAGACGTTGAGCAACTTTCAACCCGTTTGACTGATTTCCTTTTTGGGGTTAAATACACAACCCAAATCAACCATTTTGCAGATAAGTGAAAAAAAAGGTAACGAGTATGACTCACCAGAACAACAGGACGCATTTCCTAATTGATTAGAAGGCCTGTTTCCCCTTTGATATCTAAGCCAATGGCATTCTTTCCAACACTTGTTATGTGCACACGCATTTCGCATCTACCAACAAGCTCAAAAATGCAAATATCTCCCATTTGTATACTATTATCACGAACGAATGCCATCCAACCACCACAAAAAGTATGCAATGTTTGAACTTTAAAAGTTGGAACTGAATTTACTGTCCAACATTCTCCTTTTAAATTGTGAAGGATGATCTCTGTTCTGCAGTTAGGAAGGTGTTCCATGGAGAATTGATAGGGAATTTTCTGTTTATTTGCAACATTAAACAAAAATGCGTTAAAGAATCGAATATAAAGCTAAAAAAGATAGCTTTTTAAATAAACTAAACTCACCAGAGTGTATGATCCACCAATGTTAAACTTTTTCATGACTCTAACAAAGTAAGGAAAACTAGAAATGAATGATTCGGCAGCTATTTTTTCCTCGGGTCCTGATTTCATCGATGTACAACCCGTCATAGAAGAGCCCCTTTTTTCTTGTAAGGCTCTTGCTATCCCTATTAATATTTGAGGTTAAAAACCGAGATAAATTCAATTAAGAAGAAATACGCCAAATATACGAAATATGTATACCTGCTTTTCCATTGATAGTTCTTGATTGGGAGCCAACAACAGACCCCTTGGCAGCAATACCAATTTTGACTTTTTCAATGGAGAAAGCAACCTTTTGGCCTTCAACAAAAGTGGGAATCTGGGATTTACGTGATTTTCCTTTGACTTTTTTGGTTAACGTTCCAGGAATTTTATGAGAAGCCCCATTAGTCAACCGCTTAACACATTGTTCATCGTCTGGTGGTTCTTGCCTAACTCTAAGAATATTCACACGTAGTTCACACTTGCCTACAAGCTCGAATATGCAAACATCTCTCACGTTTATGTTATTATCACGAACAAAACTCAACCACCCACCACAGAAAGTATGTGATGTTTGCACTCGGGTTGTTGGGATAGAGTTCACTGTCCAAGATTCTCCTTTTAAGTTGTGTAGAATAATCTTTACTTTGCAGTTTGGAAGGTATGCCATAGCAAACTGATATGGAACATTCTTCAATACAAGAATATCAAATCAAAATCAACATAACAGTTTGTTATCTTAAGTTGGACAAATCACGTAAAGAGTAACAAACTTTGGTCTAATTTCTGTTTTTGGGTAGCCATCATTGTTTTCACCTGTAAAAGGTAACCATATTTCAATGATTTTGATTTCAGTTAATCTGACCTGGTTATGATGACGTGGCAGCTGAAGTGTTGGTGACTTTGACGATGTTGACCTTTTTTCTGGATGTTGTACGTGAAAGCCAGTTAACTTAAAAAATTACCCTGAATGGAAACTTTTTTGAAAGTTTGAGCCAATTTGTGAGTGAAAATAAATTGTGTTACCCAAAACAGAATGAGAATAAAGTTCATTACACCTTATGCAATTAGATCCATAAAATGAGCACAAAATAAAATGAGATATATTAATCTACCCACCAACGTATATGAACCGCTTATGTTGAACCTTTTCATAACTTGTGTAAAGTGAGGAAAACTTGAAGTAAATGATTGAGCTATCTTATCTGCTTCAGAAGCTGATAACCAACAGAACTCATCTTCACTAGGGCATACCTCTGCAATAAGATTGACGAAAAATTCCATACATTATTAACCAAAATATCCATTAAAAGGTGAGAAAATTAATAAGAATTTATACCTGATAAAGGTAAAGCAGGAGTGATGGGATTCTTCAATGCGTTACCACAAAACTCTGTGTTATTTAAAAAATCTGCAACTTCACATCGACTGTTAACAGTTTCTTGTAGGCCTAATTGCATCTCAACTTCATGGGATTGTGTACTTCTTGCTTTCTTTGACACAGAGTCAACCGTATTAGTCAGCAAAGAAGCATATTCTCTCTCCCTTTTTTTACCAAAATGTTGATCAAAGATGCTTAAATCCTGATGGCACTCAGCAGAAAATGCAGTTTCTTTCTCACAAGAACTTTGGTCAAAGATTTGTACTGTAAAATGCAAATTACCATCATATCTAAAAACTAAAGAGTCCCCATTCTCTAATAAGTGATCTCTTACAAAAGTCGTCCATCCATCCATGATCGATAAACCATCAGATTGCTGTGTCAGGTCAGCATGCCACGTGTTCCCACTCGGACCCATCAACGAAACTGTTCCAGTTGTTTTCCCTTCCAAATGTTTGACAAATTTTGAAGGTATTTTCTGTATGCAATTCCAGAAACCAATCAAAGAGGGAAAACTTCCAAATCTATGTAATATCTGAATAAATATACACATGGCCTCTACACATTACAGATTTTAATCTTATTTATCTGTTTTCCTACATGTGAAGTGAACAACAATCATAACATATGATCTCAACAAAAACTTCAAAATCAATCTAGTATATGAATAAATCAGACTTGAATCCTAGTCAGAGTGAAACTTAGAGGACCAAAGAACACAATTTCACATTGGAATTGCATTTTACTTCCTTATTTCATTAGCATAGATAACAAACTATCATACATTGAAGTTATCCCTAAAAGCCCTCATTATTTTACTATACTTAATCCCTCCCTACAAATCTGCCAATGTGAGCCCTAAAATAACCATGAAAGTATAAAGGATCTTTAGGTTTCGTCTTTTGAACTTTAATCATAAGCTAATAAAACGAAACTGCAAACTTTTTTAACATACTTGTGCAAAATCCATGCATCTAAGAATGTAATAGGAAGAACTTGAAGGAGATTATACCAGTTTATCGAAGCTTATATTAGGGTTAAAACCCTTAATAAAAGAAGGTCTTCTTGCATTCATTGTTCCTCCTCGCTGTATCAACTGATTTTCTGTAAAACCCTAGAAATAACCCTTAAAATTTTTACAGGCATTTGAGATGCACCGTGAATTGAATCAATCTTCTCTTCGGTCACAGTGAAAATTTCAAGGAAGCTATAATGAATCGGGGATAGAGAGAGAGAGGGAGAGGGAGAGAGAGAGGGGGGGGGGGGGAGGGAGAGAGATGGTATGAGGTGAGAGAGTGTGTTGAGAGAGAGAGGGTGTACCGTAACCCAAAATACAGGCTTGTGTAGAGGAGTAGACCCCGGACAGAAAAGGCTTGGGGCCACTAGAAAAGTGGACAGAGTAGCGATGTTTTTTTGGGTGATTTTATTTGTATCTCTTCATAATCCGTACTAATGATTATGTTACCCGCGTAATGCGATGACGATAATTAATTATTCTTGATAATATATTCGTTTCTGGTAATGTAGGATATGGTATACACACACTATGATGACGTCGAATATTTTTTATTTGCAGTATGTCCATTTTGTTTTCTTCTTTTCCATTTTACTTATTTCTTTATTATCTATCAACTCTTTCGTTAATTTCTAAAATAACCTTTGAAAAACAATAAAATAAGAAAAAAACAATCTCTACTTATAAAATAAGAAGATAAAAACATATCAATGACTTGGTGAATTGTGTTAATTTGATGAGAACTTGTGTAGCTATTAGATAATATATTAGTGGTTGGGTTGGTGTATTTTAAAAAATATAAAGATATTTAAGACTATATTGGTAATTTTCTATTACTTAAAATTTAAGAGTTCAAGTAAAATAATATTAAATATGTTATAAATTAAACTTTTTATTTTACTTATATGAGTGTTTATAAATTCGGTTACATGTTATCAAGTTTATGAGTTTTAATTATACGATTTTTCTAATACTTCAATTAAATTATTTGGTATATGATATAATATTTAGAATAATATTTCTATGGAGGTTTTTTTATTCAATTTTTAATTTATGTAATATCTTATAGATTGAAATTTAATTTGTATTGAGTTAATATTTTTAAACATTATTTTTATAGAAAGTTTAGTTATTAAAATGATATTCAATGGTTTTCTTTTAAGATCTAAATATGGGGTAAGTTAGTAATATCAAATAACTTAAAATTTAAGGGATTAAGACATTTAGGAGAGAGAGTGTTAAATGATTTATATATTATTATAGATATATTTAACGTATGATCTATATTAAAAATTATAATTGATTGATTTAATATATCTGACATGTGAAATGAAGAGTGTCTAAATAGTAGCACACATGTTTTTTAACATATATACCCTCCCATAGTCTTGTATAGAAATATACAATGTAAGTCGCGTATTAGCAGGGGCGGACTTGCCCTTTAAGTGGCGGTGGCACGGGATACCAGTCAATTTTGTTCGCGTAATGTAAATTTTGATTTTTTCGAGGCGGTGCTACCATTGTGTAGTATAAACTTCGATTTTTCGATGCGATGCTATCACCTATTTCAAATGGTGTCACCGCCCATTTCAAATCCTGGGTCCGCCCCTGCGTATTAGTTTGTTGAAATGAGAAATTCTTGCTTGTCTTTTAAATCATTATAACATAACGCGTATAATCTATTAATTTTGACACTTATAATCTTAAAATGACAAGTAGAAAGATATAAAACATCTCATAACAATTTCGCCGGGTTATAAATATGTATTATTTTTTGTTAAATGGAAAAGATAACCTTACAACAAGAAAAAGTAAAAGAGAAGGTGAATTATTTAGAATTATTGCTATTGCTATGTACATATTTTGTATTCTAGAATCAAAAGTAGTGACTTATTAAGAAAGTAACATAATATCAACTAAGGTTTTATTTTTTTTTAAATAAGGTCTTATTTTAAAGAAACGTTTGTGGGTGCGTAAACGTTTTTGAAAAGCTTGTTTGTATTTTCAAAGAAACGTCTGCGTGCCCGCAGACGTTTTTAATAAGGCTGTTTGTTTTTTCACAGACATAAGACCTTATTCTGTCTTATTTTTGCTTATTTTAAGAAGCTAAAAAATACATTTTTTCCACAAACCTTCTCGACTTAAGACCTTCTAAACCACATCTTCTTCTGAAAACATGAAATAAGACATAAGACATTTATATCTTCGAAAACAAACAATACCTAAAATGATATGATGGGACTAAGTATGCATTATTAAGAAACTAGCATAACATCAACTAAGTATGCTCTAAAACAAAGGTTAATATAATTGAATAGTAACTTACTTATGTGTGTGATGCTTTTTGGTAATTGTGAATTAGGAGTTATACTATTTTGACACAGGCCTTATTTGGTAATTTGATATATTAAACATACTATTTTTAGGATAAGGTAGCTTATAAATAAAATTCCAAATTAGTTTATCGATTATAGTCGCGTTAATGCATTTTTTGTAACGGTACGAATCATTAGAAAAGAATATTTTACGTTTTTTTTAGAAATTTAAGTTATATCGTCTATGGTCTAATTAAACATAGGGACATTATTAGTTCTCTTTGTCCTCGTATAAAAAACCAATAAACCGATCCTACATTTAAATGATCATTACTTCATATTAAAGGATAATGGGTATGATATAGCATTCTTAAATCAAAATCATAACCACAAAAATGCAACCTTTAATCAGGGGTGATGATTTGTGCACAAATTTTTACCAATTACCATACACAATAATTATGACCTTTTAGCCCCTACCAACCCACTAACTATTAATCTCATTCATAAATTCATGGGTATAATGGTCCAAACAACAACTTTTTATTACGTATAATAAAAAGTACGTTGTTATGCACAAATCATAACCCTTTATCCGGACTTAAAGAACCGGAGTTTCAGCCCATTGTCCACAATGCTCCAAATCCCACCAATAGAAAACGCGACACTAAACGCCACACCGAGCCACCCGAGTGCCCAGTTGAAGTACCAATTACAACTATACTTTGTGGGCTTCTTAATCAACACCTACATGAAACAAGGGTACGCAAATGTCACCGGAAGTGTTAGTCCACCCAATAATCCAGCAAGGCTAGACAGGAACGGCAGCGCCACCCCTATAAAGAAGTTGATAAACCCGTAAACCACTCGGAAACCCGACCGCACCCACATAGAGCATGGTCGGTTCGTGTGGTGCGTGTAGCTGGCTTCAAAGCCGTCGAAAAGGGGCATCGAGTAGATCTGGAAGCTGCACAAGCAACTAAAGACGACTAGGAGGAATGTTGTTGCGAGTATCCATCTTGGGATATCGTGTTCATGAAACCTGAATAACGCGTTTAGAATCCCTTCTGAGGGCATCTACAAGATCAAAACCTATCAACTTAACACAATAATATGTTGTGTTTCTTATGAATGTGGGATTAAAAAGGGTTGAAAACGTGAAATCAATACACTTACAAGGTTTCCATAAGCCCAAAAACCACCAATGGCTACTGGGAACAAACACATGGCTATGAAGAAGTAAGCAACCTTAGCTCCATTCCACATTGGCACATGAGCAGGTTTCTTGAATGTTGATGGCATTGTTGACTGCAAACATACAGATAAATGAAACACATTTGACCTTTAAACTCGATGAATACAAATCAAGTTCGAAGTCGAACAATGTACTATTTGACCTTGAAACTCAAGCTTACCTGAATCTCAAGAACTAGATTATTCCCTCTGAATGCAAATGCTATAATACCAAGTGTTGGAATTTGATAGCAAATTGCTTAACTTGAACGTTGTCAAGTTTAGTGTCCTACATAGGAGGAGGGAAAGGATTTGGGTGATTTTATAAGGGGTGTCACTTCCTTATCATTCAAACCAAATGGTGGGGGTCTAGAAGGGGACTCCCCACACGCGCGCCTAGCCGTGAGCCGCGTGCCCGCGAATGGCGCGTGTAGGCGCACTTTGAACTTCAACCAATTTGACTGCAGGTTGGCTATTTAAGCTACCTGCAGTCTCCTCAGTTGTGCCCTGCGTAATTCAGAAAAAGCTCTCCTCTCCCTCTGCGTTTTTGTTCCCATTCTGCCATCATTCTTCTTGAAGAAACGATATTCCAAGCTGTGGAATTCTCGTTTAGAGGCTGCATTAATCCTGGGTCGTTACGTTAGAGGCTTGCAGCGATTAAGCAACGTAAACACCTTTAAGGACAGGAGTTTAATCCGTGCAGTTTGAGGTTTTGCATACTTCTTGTTCTACGAAAATCAGGTTGGTGTTAATTTTGTGTATTGCTTTAAATAGTCCGATAACGGGACACTCTTCTTCTACCTTTCTTTTACTGCTTTGATCGAGTAGGATCAATCAGTAGTTGGCAATTATTTGGTAACTATTAATTAAATCGGACTTATTATTGAGATACGAACAAACGCATTATTGTTAATATCATATTTGATATAATACGTTCGTTCATATCAGCTTACATATATATTTATTGTTAATCTGAAAACGTATTTTCAACATTCTTAAAGGTGTTTATCTCAATAGTTTTATTAGTAAAACTATTTATTTGTTGAATCAGATTAACAACCACAAATGGACTCTGAATTGCCGTCTGCCAACTTCCGCTTGATGAATCAAGAATTCGTCAAACTTGACCGCTTTGATGGGCAAACCTTCACCCGTTGGGTGGAGAAGGTTAAGTTCATGCTGATGGTCTTGAAACTTTACTACATTCTGGACCCAACTCTGCCTCCCATTCCTGGGAATCCCACTCCCGCGCAGGGGAGTGAACCGGATCAGAAAGTAATTTCTAATCTGGAAAAGCAGAGGAAGGAGGATGAAGATCTGTGCCTGGGGCACATCAAGAACTCACTCTCTGACCGCTTGTTCGATCTGTACGCGCAGGTTACAGATCCGAGGTACTTGTGGAAAGCGCTAGAGTTGAAGTATAAGGCACATGAAGAAGGTACTAACAAGTATCTTGTGTCCAAATACCTAGACTTTCATATGGTTGACGACAAACCAATCTTGGAGCAAGTGCATGAGCTCCAAGTTCTAGTCAACAAGATGAATGCGCTTTCAATTGCCCTCCCAGAGCTCTTCCAAGTTGGTGCAATCATTGCGAAATTGCCACCTTCTTGGAAAGATTTTTCCAAACGCATGATGCACAAATCTGAGGATTATAGCTTGGATGACCTGTTGAAGCACCTCCGTATTGAGGAGGAAACGCGCAACAGGGACAAGCGTAATAAGGCTAGTTCGAGTGTGCATCATGTTGCTGGAGGGTCTGGGGCTAAGAACAAGCAGCCGTGGGGACAGAATAAGGGAAAGAATCTTGGGCCTAACAAGCCTAACTTCAAGACACGGGCCAATCAGCAGAACAAGACCAACTTCGCCAAACAACCGAAGAAGACTGGACCGTGTCATGTTTGCGGAGAGACTGGCCACTATGCAAGGGAGTGCAAAGATAGAAAGTCCGGGCCTGCTGCGAATTCGGTTGATGGTGGGGAAAATCTGGTAGCTAATGTGAACTTTGGAGAAATCTTTATGATTTCCTCAATGACCCGGGCAAGAGCGGCTCGGGGTTGGTTCGTGGACTCTGGGGCCACTATTCATGTTAGCGGACAGAGGGGTGACTTCCACACCTACACTCCGGCACCTCCGGGGGTTTGCGCGGATGGTCATGGGGCTGAGGTGTTGGGTTTCGGCGACATAACGATGAGGTTTAAAAGGGGTCGCACGGTTACTCTCAGCAAGGTTCTTCATGTTCCTACTATCCCCAAAGGGCTGGTTTCCGCACACAAGTTTGACCAGGGCGGTTTCAAGATGGTGCTTGAAAATGGCCGCATTGAGATCAGCAAGAGTGGAATGTATGTTGGAAAGGCAGTGTCTGTGGGGGGTATGTATCATTTGAGTTTAGCTAGTGATAGTGAGGTCAATAATGTAATCGTTTCTAGTGTTGGTAGTAATGATGTAACTTCCAGTGTTGGAAGCAATGATGTAACTTTCCCGTTTGCTAATGAAATTGATTATTCTGGTTATATTTTTTGTTCTATTTCTTTATGGCATAAACGTTTATCACACACAAATATCAAAAATATTAAGAAAATGCAAACTAAAGGAATGTTAAAATTTGACAAAGAGGATTTTAGGAAATGTGAAACTTGTGTTAAATCAAAATTTACAAAGAAACCATTTCCTTCTGTTAAAAGAAATACATCATTACTTGAATTGATTCATACAGACATATGTGAACTTAATGGAATACTTACTCGAGAAGGAAGAAGATATTTCATCACATTTTGTGACGACTCGAGCCGATATTTATATGTTTATTTGCTGAGATCAAAAGATGAGGCTTTTGATGCATTTAAAATATATAAGGCAGAAGTCGAGAATCAAAAGGAGAAACGAATTAAAATTCTTCGTTCAGATAGAGGTGGAGAATACTTCACGAGAGAATTTGATGCTTTCTGCGAAGAGAATGGCATTAAACATGAACGAACCTCACCATTCACTCCCCAACAGAATGGTTTGGCTGAAAGAAAGAATAGAACCCTTATTGAGATGGTCAACTGTATGTTGAACCAATCGGGTTTGCCAACTAATCTGTGGGGTGAGGCACTACTAACGGCATGCCATGTCCACAATAGGATCACTAGTTGTGTGATTCCTACGAGTCCATATGAGTTGTGAAAAGGAAGAAAACCAAACATCGAGTACATGAGAGTCTGGGGGTGTTTGGCATACTACATAACTCCTGATCCTAAGACAGAGCTATTAAGAGCATATTTGTTGGTTATGCAATTAATAGAAAAGCATACAGATTTTTGGATAAAGAATCAGGTGTCGTAGTGGAATCCAAAGATGTGGAATTCTTCGAAGACAAGTTTTCAAGAGATGATGAAAACTCGAACCCCACTTTAACTCCAATTACTTCTTGAAATATTCCCGAATCCTCAAGATATATAGAAGAGCCAAGAAGGAGTACTAGAGTTAGAAAAGAAAGAAATCTTGGAGATGATTTCTTGTCTTATCTGGTTGAAGGGACACAAAAGAAAGTGACGAGACAGGTCATTTTCACCATTAATTTGGAAGATGACCCTAAGACCTTTACTGAAGCCATGTCATCTAGAGATGCTCCTTTATGGAAGGAAGCAGTCAATGATGAGATGGATTCAATCTTAGGTAATGGAACTTGGGAGTTAGCTAATCTTCCCAAGGGAAAGAAACCTATTGGATCCAAGTGGATATTTAAGAAGAAATACCACCCAGATGGATCCATATCTGCCTATAAAGCAAGATTAGTTGCTAAGGGATATAGGCAGAGAGAAGGTATCGATTATTTTGATACCTATACTCCAGTTGCTAGGATTAGTTCTATTAGAACTCTTATAGCAATTTCTGCTTTGAAAGGATTGTACATTCATCAAATGGATGTGAAGATAGCCTTTCTTAACGGATACTTAAATGAGGAGATTTATTTGGAGCAACCCGAAGGGTTTGTGATTCCCGGACAGAAAAATAAAGTGTGTAGACTTATTAAATCCTTGTACGGGCTTAAGCAAGCTCCTAAACAGTGGCATAAGAGATTTGATACCACTGTGACTATTTTCGGATTTCAGCACAACGGTGCTGATAGATGCATTTATACTAAGTGCACATCTGATTACACAGTCGTCATTTGTCTATATGTTGATGATATGTTGATCATTAACAATCACCTAGAAGGTATTTCTGAGACGAAGAAATATCTATCCTCGAACTTTAAGATGAAAGATCTTGGAGAAGTAGATACCATTCTTTGTATTAAGGTGACACGAACAGGCAATCAGATTTCTCTAAGTCAGTCTCACTCCATAGAGAAAATTCTGGCAAAGTTTCAGCATCTGAATATAAAGGAATTTAACACTCCTTTTGACTCAAGTGTGAAACTTAATGTGAACTCTGGTAGAGCAGTGGCTCAGCTGGAATATGTGAGTGCAATTGGTAGCATGATGTATGCTATGCATTGCACTCGACTTGACATTGCATTCACTGTAAGCAAATTAAGTCAGTATACTGTCAACCCTGGTGTAGAACACTGGAAAGCAGTGAGCAGAGTGTTTGGGTACCTGAAAAGGACCAGTGCTCTGGAACTGACATACACGTCATCTTCCGGTATACTAGAAGGGTATTCCGATGCTAGCTGGATTGATCAGACTAGTGATTCAAAATCTACAAGTGGTTGGATTTTTACTTTAGCTGGAGGAGCTATTTCTTGGGCGAGCAAGAAACAGACGTGTCAAGCTCACTCGACTATGGAAGCCGAGTTAATTGCTTTAGCTGCGGCTGGCAAAGAGGCAGAGTGGATTATAGATCTACTTTTGGACATTCGTCTGTGAGATATTCCAATGCCTTATATTCCCATGTTCTGTGACAGTGAGGCCACACTGTCTAAAGTATACAATGCTGTGTATAATGGGAAATCGAGACACGTAGGTCTCCGACACAATTTTGTGAGACAACTTCTTGATAATGGTACCATCAAAGTTGTCTTTGTCAAGTCGAGTAAGAACTTGGCAGATCCCCTCACCAAACCTCTGACGAGAGATTTGGTTGGAACTACCACGAGAGACATGGGTCTAAAACCACAGTAGAATCGATTAGTGATGGAAACCCAACTTGAATTTATTGCTCCTATCTTTCAAGTTTAAAGGGTAACAACGAGTCACTTAACCGATAGAAGGTACTATCATTTAGATAGACTCATGTGTGGTAAAGATAGTACGTCGTTGCCATGAATTAGGCTGAGTTCAATCTCTTAACAAAGTTTTGGAGGCATCTAAGCAACGAAGGGGTTGTAAAACTTTGCCTATATGACCTAAAGGTGGTGCCGCCTTGAATGAAGATTAGTGGTTTATCTTCTAGAGGGTCATGAAAAGGATTTACAGCGCATGGCCATAATAGCGTTCAGTGAAATTAGGAAGGAATTATGTGGTATGTGTATGTGAGCCGGAGATATCATCAGGTTCTTGGTTTAAATCCATAGGATACCATTGAATCGATTTCTCTTTGTTCATGTGCATCAAACTGGGTTTAATCTTTGTGACACCTATGTGATATCATGTATGTGAATTACAGAAAACTTTCCAACATGGTGGGGGATTGTTGGAATTTGATAGCAAATTGCTTAACTTGAATGTTGTCAAGTTTAGTGTCCCACATAGGAGGAGGGAAAGGATTTGGGTGAATTTATAAGGGGTTTCACTTCCTTATCATTCAAACCAAATGGTAGGGGTCTAGAAGGGGACTCCCCACACGCGCGCCTAGCCGTGAGCCGCATGCCCGCGAGTGGCGCGTGTAGGCGCACTTTGCACTTCTCCCCCGAATTCGCAGCCTTCTCCCCCACGATTTCCTCAACCAATTTGACTGCAGGTTGGCTATTTAAGCTACCTGCAGTCTCCTCAGTTGTGCCCTGCGAAATTCAGAAAAAGCTCTCCTCTCCCTCTACGTTTTTGCTCCCATTCTGCCATCATTCTTCTCAAAGAAACGATATTCCAAGCTGTGGAATTCTCATTTAGAGACTGCATTAATCCTGGGTCGTTACGTTAGAGGCTTGCAACGATTAAGCAACGTAAACACCTTTAAGGACAGGAGTTTAATCCGTGCAGTTTGAGGTTTTGCATACTTCTTGTTCTACGAAAATCAGGTTGGTGTTAATTTTGTGTATTGCTTTAAATAGTCCGATAACGGGACACTCTTCTTCTACCTTTCTTTTACTGTTTTGATCGAGTAGGATCAATCAGTAGTTGACAATTATTTGGTAACTATTAATTAAATCGGACTTATTATTGAGATACGAACAAACGCATTATTGTTAATATCATATTTGATATAATACGTTCGTTCATATCAGCTTACATATATATATTTATTGTTAATCTGAAAACGTATTTTCAACACCAAGTGCGTTGAGAATCGAAAAGACAGAAGATATAACCGAAGGTGATGAAGTTGGTTCATAAGAGACATCATATGGCTTATGTTAGCTAACAGAGAGTAGCCACACCATGGTGATATAAAAGATGGCAGTCAAGGCCCCAATGAGGGAGACTCCAGCAATGGAGTTAAGATTTGGAAGTTGGGATAACACAACACTTAACAATGTAAAAACTAGATACCACTCAACTGTGGTTAATAGATTTGATGTACAGTGTTGTCCACAAACAATATTAAAAAACAGTTTCATGGTTTCTCCTCCAACAAGAATCAAGGTTGTCGCGGTTCCTGCAGATAAATAAGTTGTCGGAAAGAGGGTTAACCATGCACCGAGCCGATTTCCTAGTAAAGAAAACAGTACATTGGTCAAGGGTACGTAGCACAAATACAAAAAATCAATCAAAACAAGCATAATCTTAACCGTTGATGGTACCGCCTCTATACTCTACTTACTCATAAATTACAATTTCAATACACATCAATCATAGTCATATAATCACAACGCATCAAGAAGTCAACTATAGAGATCTTGTTATGATCCTAACCCTAGTATTATTAAGGTTACTATGATTGATTATGGGAAATGATATTAGGTGGTGTTTCAATAAGAATTCTCACAAAAGGCTGCTGTTGAGAGCTCCACATATCTGTTGTACCTCTTGCCAGGAACTGCTTCATGAAACCATAAGGTGTACAGTTGCCAGATGTAGGCTATGGCTAATGATATAATCCCCCAACTCTTGCATGCACAGCCACATTCAAGGTTACATTTTTTTTTTTTACTTTTTTTGGTTATTTGATAAATAAAGAGTTAGTCTAGGTCGCGCGATGCTACGGCTAAAAAATTAAAGATCATGAATAAAATATAAAAACTAAACATCGAGGCACAAATGTTTAAAATAAAGTGGGCAAAAAATCTGAACATTTAAGATCGATGGCAAATGCGGTGGAATTTTATTACGGAGAATTGTTGTGCACTCATGCGATCTAGTTTAGATTCAAAACGATTCCGATTTTAATTTTTCTTACTACGTCCAATATAATATTTATTAATCATTACTCTGAAGAAAAATATTCATGAAAGAAAAAAAAACTCTGATAAAAAGTAATTTAATTTTCATCAGAAAACATAAAAATTAAACTTTAAATTATTTTAATTTTATACATAAAAACATAAAAATTTAATTTTAAATAAAAATATTCATAAAACTATTTTTTAAAACAAAAAAACAAAAAGTAAATAAATAACAAAATATTGGTAGCTACATTAAAAAAGTTCCAAGTATTGAAAACATGACATGTTCTTTGATTACCCAAGGCTTTACCAATAGTCCAAATCAAACTTTATTTACTCTTGGTAGCTCTTAAAAATATAACATTACTAGCGGTAAGTTACTGTTTATAACATCGCGTAAATGTTATTATACAAGATGGTAAAATCCCGCGCGTTATGGCGAGAAACAAAATCTAAACAATTGAGATAGACAAATTGTTCCTTTTCCTTTTCATGATATAAAAGTTTGTCTGATTTTCAAAGAAATAAAAGCTTGAATAAAAATATGGTAAATTCTATTCTAATACATTCACGGTTAAATTCTTAGAATTTGAAATAATTTAGTGTAAATCTAAAATTTAACTTTTAATATTTAATATTTACTGAGCTAAATACATATTTGTAAATAACTTTTTTTTTCACGTTTTGATATAAATCTTGCGTCATACCTTGTTTATCCAAGAAATATATTATTTAGTATTTCAATTTAAAAAAAAACTATATTTTTAAGTATATACCGTATTACAATAAAAATTATGTTAAAATATAGATAAAAATGAAACAATAATAAATTCATACATATATTTATATCAAAGTTTATAAATTAAAAGTTATAAAAAAAGTAAATAACATATAAAATTAATTATTCTAATATAACAACAATAAAACTAAATTATTATGCCGAACAAAAACAAAAACTATTCATGCAAATGAAAAAAAGAAACCAAAACTAAATTGTTTAACAAGACAATCACAAATAATATTTTCATATACGATTTCACAACATATATTTTTAGATAAATAACATATTTTAATAAAATTTATATTGAAAAAAAGATAAAAGTAAAATGAGTATATATATATATATATATATATGTTGAAAAGTTTATTTGATAACCGTTTTTATTGCGAGAACCAATCTTAATCATTCAATTCTCCTTCCTTCAATTAGATTGTCCACCCATAAATTCCTTACATGCACCTTGCCACACTAAATCTCACACGCTCTTCATCCATTAATTTCACTTACCAATTAAATGACTAAAATTGGTTCTCGTAATAAAAACGCATCTCAAATGAATTTTTCAACATATATATATATATATATATATATATATATATATATATATATATATAAAAGATGTCTACATGATACAGAAAAAAAAAGTTGTAAACTAAAACCAAATAATAGATGAAATTAATTGCTTAAATATAATAATAATAAAGGGTTTAGTACATCAAAATGTATCCAAGTTGTCACATTTTGCTATTGTGTGTACTGAACTTTGAAACTTACCATTTAATGTATCAAACCTTTCAAAATTACCTTTTAATGTATCCAGTAACCTATACACCAGGTAGCAGGTAATTTTTTTATTTGTCATTTATTTTTAATTGCCACATCAGTAAATTATTATTATTTTTAAAAAGAAAAAATTAAGGCAGTTGGAGATCTGGAAGAACACTAGATCATCTTCATCATCATGAATGACTATATCTAAAAGATCAACAATTGAAACAAAATATGAAAGCTTATAAACATGAAATCAAAATAGAAGATCAGATTGAAGCAGATTAAAATCCAAACATTCAATGATAACTAAAACAAGAACATTCAATCAATGAACATGAAATGGTAATTTTTTCATTCAATCAATGAGAACTGGTATAAGGGGCATTTATTCGAAAACAGAAGGTGAAATCTCTGCTTTTTCTTCACTCGATGAAGATGAAAAACATACCGTCTCTTGTGCAATAGATGAAGATGAAGGTGAAATCGCAGGTACTAATTGATGAAATCAAAACCATTAACAAACTAGATCTGAACCTAACTCACCCAATCTCTCAGATCGTGAAGCAGATGGAGATGAAATCGAACAGAAGTAGATGATAACCATCGATTAAGAAACCCAAAATCAAAATTTGCGAACATGAATATGACAATCAAGAACCCTAAACCGCCGATTGAGAATCAAGAACCCTAAATCTCTTAGATTGGGAAACTCATGAACCCTTCGAACAGATGAGTTGCTACTATTGAACCCTTCGAATAGAGGAAAACCCATTCGAACAAAGACCCTACAAAGATTTCATAACTGAAAACCCTTGATTCGACCCAAATCATGTGAGGATAGAAGATGGAAACCCGTCAATGAAATCTTTGAAGATTGAAACCACATATGGAAACCCTAATTTGCAAGTTAGAAACCCTTAAGATGATGTGAATCGAAGCTGAATATGAAATCACATGTTAGAAACCCTAAATAGCAAGTTGATAATGATGAAGATGAAGATGAAATCAAAAAATCATTCCGAGGAATGCAAGTTAAGAACAAAGGATCTGGGGGAACAATAATATATTAATATGAATAATTATATTTTTATTAAAAAAATATTTATTTTATTTGGAATTGTTTTTTAATTTAAAACTCCATGTCACATGCCAACTCATTAGCCATGTTAGCAAAACCGGGGCTACATCACTATGTTACCTGCTATAGTAGGTTCGATGCATTAAATGGTAACTTTTGGGAGTCTAGTACATTAAATGTAACTTTAAAAGTTTGATACACACAATAGCAAAAGGCGACAAGTTGGATACATATTTATGTACTAAACCCAATAATAAAAGGGCAAATTGCACGAAAATACAACAAACTATACTAATATTGTCTTGTATGCAATAAGTTTTATTTTGTACTTAAAAATACACATAACTTACAAATTTAGTTCATTGTATGCAAGTTACCTATTATAACAGGTAACTTACCGGTAACCTAAAAAAAATAAAAGAACTTTGCTACCTAAAAATACAAAAAAAACTTTCAAATTTTGTTCATTGTATACAATGGATAACCGGTAACCTGTTAATCAGGTTACCAATTGTATACAATGAACAAAATTTGTAAGTTGTATGTATTTTTAGGTACAAAATAAATTTAATCACATACAATGACATTATTAGTAAAGTTTTTTATATTTTCGCGTATTTTGTCCATAATAAAATTAAAAACTTAAAATGAATGTACGGCACTTTAAAAAAAACATAAAAAGGGTTAAGGAGTTACATAAAAATATATATATTTAGAAAAAAAGCATCTTCATAAATATTAGTTTTATATATATATATACTTCCTGTCATAAAAGAATTATAAGATGGTAAATAGAGTATTATGTTTGTGTCGGAGCAATCGAGTCGTTTTATCCGGCCCAACAAGTGTCATCATCTGTGTTTTTATTTTTGGTTTGGCTAAATAGATCTAGAAAGACACCTCTGTTTGATTAATTTTCTTGTTTGAATCAATTTTATCTTATCTTTCATGTCCTGTTAGTATTATATTTCTTTCTTTATCTTTCTATCCTTTTTTTCAAGCATAGAAAATAATCATCTTTTAATTCCTTTGTATTTATCCTATTTTTTAAATATTAAAAATGTGTATGAGTGTGATAGAGATAGAAATAGAATGTAAAAGAGAGAAATATATTGTAGGGAGAAGGGGCCGCAATAGAGTGCTTTGCGGGGTAGGATTAAAGTATATGGTATGGTGTATGTGCTCGGTAGGGGGCGGATGCCTCCGAGTAGTGGTCGGCAGCCTGCCACTCCTATGCGCCTTGGTCTCCAATTTTGGGGGTGATCTTTGATCGTGCATAGATTAGTAGGCACGAGTGCAAAAAGGGACCGGAGTTGATCGTTTGTCTACCATTACGGTGGTTAATCCCGGGCCTAGATCGAGAGTCCTTGGCAGGGATGACGAGTTTGGCAGATATTTTATGGTGAGGAGAAAAGAAACTCCAAGTGAGAGAGTAGAGAAAGTCTCACGACGTGGAGAGAAGACCCTATTTATAGGGAAGAGTCTAGGGTAAAGCCCAAATCTTTAAGTCGGGCTGCATAAATGAACCCCGCGTAAAGTTCTGAAGAAAGGATACATCATCAATCTTCGCTAGGTGGTAGTCAAACAGGGGATCCATGCACATTTCTTTATATTTATTTTTTTGTTTATTTCATATAAAGAGTATATAAATGTTTTTGTATGCAGCTCATTTGAAATATAAGGGCAGCTCATTTGAAATATAAGGATGAAATAATTTCTTTTTTAATTGTACTTTTTAAATTTATGAAAATATTACTTTTGTTTTATTGTAATATATAAAGAATTTCGTATTTACATCTTTTACTTGTGTATTTTCTTGATTATTATTAAATATGAAACTAATAAGTAAAGTGGGTACCAGAATTTGATGGATAAGTAATAATAACAACGGAGCTGGGTGATACACAGAGTGATGAGAGTGTAAAGCTGAAATGGCGGTGTAGTATGTGTGGTAAAAGGTAAGGATTACCATTACTCGTAGGTTGCAAAGTGGTGTTTCCCCTAATGCCATGTCACCTCACAATATATCGAGGCTTGCGTTTTCGAAAAAAATGATAGTATTCTAGAAAATTATGACAGTTTGTGTAACTAATCGCAACCTAAAGTTTCACTTGTCTATATAACACGTACTTTTATTTTTTATAACAACAACAATGATACAACTATAATGTCGATAACAACAATATATAATAAAACTATTAGTTATACATCTTTTTCCTTTATCCATCATTTGTGCTATGCTAGAACCACATCGCTCCCTTTCCAATCCCTCCTCTCATACTTAGAGAAAAAAGAGATAGAAATTAATAAAAAGGAGAAAGAATCGGCTTTTACAACCCGGTGAGGGAGGTTCAACGGGTTGGAGGAAGAGCTTTTTCGATCGGCTTTCTGATCGACCATAACACATGGTCTAAGAGGATATAATAACAAAAACTTTAAAAGATTTACTATGTATTTAAAATGTGATGTTTTAACCATTTATTATTGTTAATATTAGTATTCCATGAACTTTAAATATATAAAATACTGATCAACTAAAAGATATAATTTAATTAATCACAAATAATTAAACATGTTTAATATTATGTAAATATCATTAGTTGTAAGGGTGGACAATATAAATTGTTTGTATATTAATATTGTTTCTCCTCCCTAATCAAGGTCATTGAAGATTATTATCACTTTATAAATGTTATAAAATAATACGTATGAAGAATTTAAATATATAAAATTATAAAAAATTCATATTATCATATACCAAATACGCACGTGGTGAGTTCAAACTCGATTAGAGTTATTTATCAAAAGAAAATTGATATATTTTTCTACTATTTCTTCCTACTAATAAGTAGAAGAAAATAGTATATCACCACTCTTATCGAAAATAAAAGATTTTTAGTTTAGTAATGTTTCTTAAGATTTTGGGTTCAAGATTTATAGTAAAAAGGGAAAAGTTCAAGATTTACCAGCCAAGAAACGAGAATGCAACGGGCAAAATCAGAGCTTGGAATCCGATTCCGGCATTGAGATTATGAAATGCGGCGTAATGCGCATTTCCGTTTCGTGACTCCATGATCGGAAGCCACGCATCTTGCGGGTTAAGTGTTGTCCAATAACCCACTTCTTCCAAGTATTCCTTCATATTCACCAACACCTTCTTGACCGGCGTTCCGATCGGACTCAAGAACTTCGGCGATGGTATGAACGCCGTCGGAGTCGACGACTTCCCACGTGCTTCCTTTGAGTTTAACTGCAAGGAAGGTGGCGTCAGAATCTCTAGTGTGGAATCACACGGCGTTGTCGGGATTGATATGATCTCTGTTTCGCTAGGTTGTTCTTCCATTTTAGAGTTAATGAGTTAAGTTGTTGAGGTTTGGTTTGAATGAACTAGTGTCTAGTGAAGTCAATTTAAGTAAATGAATATTTGGTGACACTACAAGAAGCATGAAGAATGCTTTTTTGAGTCTGAAAGTTTGGCAATGGAAGATAGTGACCCTGGGAATCAAGTGGGAAGATTCTTTTTGCATAATATATCAAGAATGTATATATACTTTAGGACAAAAGTTCAAACGATAACTGTTTTTCGTATGAGAATCGCGAGAATCAATCTTAGCCGTCCAATTCCCCCTCCTTCAATTGGATTCCCCACTCGTGAATTCCCGACGCTTTTCATCCATGAATTCCATTATCCAAAATGAACGGCCAAGATTGGTTCTCGCAGTTCTCGTACGAAAAACAGTTTTCGTTTGAACCCTCCCCTATACTTTAAATAGTTCTCGTGTGAAATTCACGGTTAGATACATATATAAATAACCAAAATACCCCTATTAATAAGTCATTATTTGTGTTACAAATAGTTCTTGCAGTTCTCGTACGAAAAATAGTTCTCGACTATACTTTTGCATATATATAAGAAATTTTATTCAAAAAAAATGAGTTGATGATAGTAAAAAATAATATCGATACTAAAGATGATAATATACTATAAATATATATATCGATATGCTTAACACTTCCACCATAGACTACACATATCAGAAACTGTATATATCAAATTGCAGAAACAAAAAACAAAAGCAAAATCAAAAACATACAATCTTTAACTAGGCTTGAAGAACTTGAGTTTCAACCCATTGTCAACGATGCTCCAAATCCCACCGATCGTAAACGCGACACTAAACGCCACACCGAGCCACCCGAGTGCCCAGTTGAAGTACCAATTGAAACTATACTTTGCGGGCTTCTTAATCAACACCCACATGAAACAAGGGTAGGCAAATGTCACCGGAAGTGTTAGTCCACCCAATAATCCGGCAAGGCTGGACAAGAACGGCAGCGCCACCCCTATAAAGAAGTTGATAAACCCGTAAACCACCCGGAAACCTGATCGCACCCACACTGAGCACGGGCGGTTTGTGCGGTGCGTGTAGCTGGCTTCAAAGTTGTCGAAAACGGGCATGGAGTAAATCTGGAAGCTGCTTAAGCAACTAAAGACGACTAGCAGGAATGTTGTGGCAAGTATCCATCTTGGGATATCGTGTTCATGGAACCCGAATAACGCGTTTAGAATCCCACCTGAAGGCATCTGTAAGATTGTAATTCGACACATTAGAAAGTGCTTAAGTTTCTTCTTTTTTTTATAAATTTAGGATTAAGAAGGTTGAAATCGATTGACTTACGAGGTTTCCATAAGCCCAGTAACCGCCAATGGCTACCGGGAACAAACACATAGCGATGAAGAAGTAAGCAACCTTGGCTCCTCTCCACATTGGCACATGAGCAGGGTGCTTGAATGTTGATGGCATTGTTGACTGCAAACATACAGTTAAATGAAGCATATTATACATTTTGACTTTTAAGGTCAAACAGGTCATATTCTATCCACAAGTAAATTTGACATCCATTTCATACATCAAAACAAATCTCCAAAATTTATAAGTTCATATCTATATTTTTGTTTAAAATTGGATCAAATATTCTTAATTTTATAAGAATCTAAATAAATTTGGAAACAGAACAACATACTATTTGACCATAAAAGTCAATGTACCTGAATCTCGAGAACTAGATTATGCCCTCTGAATGCGAATGCTATGATCCCAAGTGCATTAAAAACCGAGAAAACCGAAGATGTAAACGAAGGTAACGGGATGGGTTCATAAGAGACGTTGGGCGGTCTTTGTTGGCTAACCGAGAGGAGCCACACCATAGTGGAGTAAAAGATGGCGGTCACAGCCCCGACCAAGGAGAGTCCGGCTATGGAGTTAAGGTTCGGAAGTTGAGACAACACAATGCATAAAGACGTGAAAACGAGATACCATTCGACAGTTGTTAACGGATTGGTTGTACAAAGGGGCCCACAAACCGTCTTGAAAAAGAGTTTCATCGTTTCCCCTCCAACAATAATCAAAGCCGTTGCAGTCCCTGCAGATAAGTAAGCAGTCGGAAAAAGAGATAACCATGCGCCCAATCGATTTCCTAAGAAAAAAACATTAAACAATTATGCCGAGCAAACGATACATGATATTGTTCTCACAAACATCTTAAACGAAAAATTAAAAATAAATATTGAAATGAATAAAATCGAATTCTTTCTTACCAAAGGCTGCTTCTGAGAGCTCCACATATCTGTTGTACCTCTTGCCAGGAATTGCTTCATGAAGTTGAACCAAGATCCATAAGGTGTATAGTTGCCAGATGTAGGCTATGGTTAATGATATGATCCCCCAACTCCTACATATATATATACGACGACGTCGTTAATATATTATTTTAAGTTTTTTTTAACGGCTTCTAAATTTACCTTATTTTTTTCCACTGCGTAACTCGTAACTCGAAAACTTAATAACTAAACATATTTACGTTACAAATCTGAATAAATTTGTGTGCCCCCTCGATGATAAGATCACCCGACAACTTTATGATATATATAGTGAAATATTTATTATTTTTTTAAAAAAAGTTTATTTCTGTATACCTTTTTTGTGTGGTCAAACCATGATGTAATATCATTTAACTAAAGATAAATATTTTTTCTTTTTTTAGTCAAAATCATATATGATTTTATTCGACAAGAAGATGTAAATGATGGTGAAAACAACACGGGCTGTCTCCTTATAATGTTCTAGAACAACTTTTAACTAAATTGATGTACACTTAAATTTCAAAGAATTTATAACTTTATCGGTTATTAATCGGTCGACGAAAATTAATTTTATAATCTGCTTAATAAGTGTTCTGAGCTGGCTATTATACGTATAGTCAATTGATTTTGAGTTAGAACCCCATAAACTTACGTAATCATGTCAAATCTGATTCCAAAAGTATAAGATATTCATTTTAGATGATGTTTGGAATTGCGTTTTGAAATTAATTTTCAAATTTTATAGTTTATGAATATAAAAAATATTATTTTTCAAACGTGAAACCATCTCAAACACTCTTGTATCCTCATGTTACATGTAAGAACAAGTGTCATTAATTCATGTTAATATTATTTTTATATCATAGTTAAATTCATTCATCTTTTTCTCCTCTTACTTAATTATGCCTATAAAAGACTTAATATAAAATCAACTCATAAAATAATAAAATAAAAAATATTATAAAGACACAAATATTCCAACATTATAATGGTCAAAAATGGATTTACCAGCCAAGAAACGAGAACGCAACGGGCAAAATCAGAGCCTGGAATCCGATTCCGGCATTAAGATTATGAAACGCAGCATAATGCGCATTCCCATTCCGCGACTCGGTGATCGGAAGCCACGCGTCTTGCGGGTTAAGTTTCGTAAGATGACCGACGTCCTCCAAGTACCCTTTCATATTCACTAACACCTTCTTCATCGGCGTCCCGATCGGACTCAAAAACCTCGGAGAAATAAACGACGTCGGGGTCCATGCGGTCGACGACTTCCCTCCTTCCTTAGACTGCGGCCTCGGCGACCGCTGCCCCGACGGCGTCAGTATCTCCGGCGTCGAGTCACGCGGCGTCGCAGGGATCGAAATCAGCTCAGTCTCCGGCCGTTCTTCCATGAGAATGATGGAGTACGTTAGTTTCTTGGAGTTTGGTTGGAGTGAATGCAAGTGAAGTTATAAGTTAAATAAAGAAATATTTGGTGGCAGAATTGAAGAAGCATATAAAAAGAATGTTTGTGTGGGAGTTTGGGCAGAAAAGATCGTGACCGTGAAGAGTGGGGAGTAAATGCGACGGATCTCGAGACGGTCATAATGAAGAATAAGTGTGTGTTGGGAAAAAGTTAGAAATTGGAGCGGTTTATATGTGAAATGGGATGAAGATGATGATGATATGGAATTATGAATCTTGAGTATGTGTGTGTGTGTGTTTGAGTGTGTGAATTAGGAGAACAAATGATCTTTTTTTTTATCGTTTCTTATGTTTTTAGGCGTGGATGATTAAAGGTAACAAATTAATTATTAAGTCCCCATAAGCTTGGTTTGATTATTTTTATTGGACCTTAGAGTCCTTGTTTATATACAAATATAAAAAAATAATAATGAAGTACTTAGTTTAGAAAAAAATATAAAAATATAAAATAACTAAAGTTTAGAATTGTTTAAATAACAATGGTTTCGAATGGTGTGAGAGATATTGTGAACTTGAGGGGCTAATCTTGCCAAGTTTGATTTGGACATGATATCGTGTTTTGAATAATCACGTCAAGTCGGTTTAATACTAGACACATTTAGATTTAATAATTTGAGGTGAAACGGTAAATTGGCTACGAATATAACTGCCCTGTTTTTTAATGAGTTGTGAAACGGCCAACTAGATTGGTTTGACGGATTAAATTGAATTTTTTTTTAATTTAAATGAAAAAAGTTTAATCCTTAAATCCTAATATCTATCTCTAATCTCTGATTCTCTTCTTGTATCACTGACTCGCCACATCTATCTACACTTTCACTTTTGCGACAATCAAAAGCTCGAATCAAGGAACCCCATGACCGAAAGTTGAAGGCCCTTTTCCACAATCCTTGATACCGTCCAGCAGGTTAGGGCGACTTGGTCAGCAAATTCCAGGAAATAGTTAGGATTTCTTGTGTCATTCTAGTATTTTCTTGGGAGATTGACCATCATTAATACGGTCTAACAATCGGATGCTTTCATTGATCTCATGCCTCCCTAACTTAAAAACACGTACATTGAGGACGGAAAACTTAGCCCAATTCTTCACCGTCTTTGCTAATACAAGCAACCAATTAGACTCCCTCGTCTCATAAATTTCAAAACAAAAAAAGCAAACTCCTTGTCAAAAATGGCAAAGAAAACTGAGATCACCACCAACTTAGTCAATGCCCTCCTTAAACTCGACATTTAACAACCACCGTGATTAGCTACACCACCATCGCAACCACCAACCTATGACCCTAATAGTCTACGACTACATAAACTCATTCAAACCACATTTAATAGTTTAGACCCCTTAAATTAAGGGAGAATTTCTTCTATATCCTTTCAAACTTTTAAATTACTTATATATCCTTTCAAACTTTTAAATTACTTATATATCCTTTCAAACTTTTATAAATTACTTTTATATCCTTTCAAACTTTTAAATTACTTATATATCCTTCCAAACTTTTATAAATTACTTTTATATCCTTTTAAACTTTTAAATTACTTATATATCCTTCCAAACTTTTAAAACTCTCATATACCAAATACATATTTAATATTTATTGAATTGTTTAAATATCAATAATCATCATCATCAAATTCAATTATTTATAAAATTACTATATTACCATTATATTATCTAAATCTAAATTCAAAATAACCTCATCTTCAATCCTCTTATGGATCGGCTCTTTTCTCCCTACCTCTCTTTCTGTCTTCGAATCAAGCTCCAGTCAAGTGATCCAATATAATACATATATGATATAAAAATTTGAAAATTACATGAAGCAGATTAGCAATTGAAAAGAGTGAAAGCCAAAATTAAACACCACCACCTTGAACTTTCTAGGGCCACGTGAAACTTAGGTTGAGTACCCAAAATTAAGCACAATGCAAATTAGCAATTGAAATAACTTGGAAGTTTGGAACACATAAACACAAAAATCAAAGTCCTCATGAACAAAATGGATACAAAAAAATCGAAATCACAAACACCACATATGAAATTTAAAATCACAAGCACCACAATAGATTGCAAACAACAATAGATTGCACTCACCCTGATCGACTTTAAAAAAAAGAACATACGGTCCACGGCTGAAAGCTTTCATCCGCAATATGCCAATACATGGAATCCAAAATACAAAATATAAACATGATTTTGAATACTTGGTCAATAGATTGTAGATGAGAGTTTTAAAAGTTTGAAATGATATATATGTAATTTCAAAGTTTAAAAGGACATAAAAGTAATTTATAAGTTTTGGAAGGACATAGGAGAATTCTCCATTGATATTTAAATGATTTAATAAATATTAAATAGGTATTTGGACATATATGAGAGTCTTAAAAGTTTGAAAGGATATATAAGTAATTAAATTTTTGAAAGGATATAAAAGTAATTTATAAAGCTTGGAAGGATATATAAGTAATTTAAAAGTTTGAAATGATATAGAAGTAATTTATAAAAGTTTGGAAGGATATATAAGTAATTTAAAATTTTGAAAGAATATAGAAATAATTTATAAGTTTTGTAAAGATATAGAAGAAATTTCCCCTTAAATGAATCCAAGCAGATCAATACTTCACTTTTTATAACATACTTTCTCCTTAAGAATTAGCCATCACCTCTTTTCACTTATTTGACGATGCATTGAGTTGATAGAAATATCTTTTCCATAACAACCTTCTCACAACATGGGACGTACTCACGCATTGGAAACTCGCTTTGGACCCTCTTACTCAACAACCACCAAACAGCCTTATCCAAGTTTGCAACATTTGCCAATGAATCAAATACCCAACCCACAAACCTTATAGAACCCCATAACCCTTGATATCACTGTAACATGTACATGACGAGATTAGCATGGATTTTGTAACATCCTTAAATCAGGTCTTGTCATGTGCGAATTTGGTACGTAGCTATTTTAAATAATTAATAAAAATATATATATTCTACTTATTAATATATATTATGAAATTTAGTTGTAAAATTGATATATAAAAATAATAATAAAAATTAATAAAATATTAAACGATTTTAGATAATGATTCCAAATTATCTCCGTTAGTTGAAACGGGTAAACGAGTATTAAGTTGAAAGTTGAATAGGAGGGATGAGATACTGTTTTTGGATAAATGAGAACCAAAGTTGGTTCTCCTTCTTTTCATTTCACAAGCACACATACACGTATGTACACACACACCTCACTCTCTTGTTCTTGAATTTTGAAGAAGCAATCCAAAGAAAATCATCAACCTTTCAATTCCAACAGCAATTCAAGAGTTATAATTTGTTCCTAATCCATCTTCATCATCTCCTTCATCCTTGTAAGTGTTCATCTTCCTCATATTCTTCATTATTTGGGGTTTTAGGTCAAAAACTAGTCAAAACCAAATAAGCATCAAGAACTAAAATTTAATGTTCCAAACTGTTCCTACATCATCTACAAGTAGTATGAAACTCAAATTAGGGATTAAAGTGTTAGTTTCGATTGAGTTTGTTGATTTTGTTCAAATGGGAAAAATGGAGAAATTTTGATCTTAAATCTTGATTTGTTTGTTAAAGTGAGTAATTTGTATGTGTATGAACTCATGTTAGTGCTTGGCTATTCAAACTGAGAGCGAGTAACCACTTGGCTATTCAAACAGTGAGAACTTGGCTATTCAAGAAAGCACTTAGCGATTGAAACTTCAAGAAATCTTGAAGACTCAACTTGACTATTCAAAAAATGACAATACTTGGCTATTCAAACAAACAAAAGACTTGGCTATTCAAAAAGAACGAGAGAGCCACTTGGTGATCTAAACTAAGTGAACTTCGCTATTCACCACTTCACTATTCATTCGCGATCCAGCATTTTAAACATACAAAAACCCAAATTTTCAATTTCAAATGTGAAAACCAATTATCAAATCAACAATTTTAGTAAGCACTAACATCTAAAACACACCCTTTAACACAGTAGCAATTGACAGAACATGTGATATCAAGAACAATCAGGAACACCCAATCTGTTATGAATCAAACTATGTTTGATCAGTTACTTAGGCTTCACTTAGGCACATACAACACACATTTATCATCAATTTCAACCCTAAAAGACGAGAATCAATTGATGAAATAAGTACACAAACAAGATTATATAAAAACACGAGATCAAGAAAGCAAGAATCAACAAAAATGATGAAGGTATGATGGAGGAATCGTCATAGCCTACAAAACTTTGCGATCCAAGAACAGTCTGACTCACAATCTTGATCCAAAACTCAACAATAACTCATGATTCTAAAGGTTTTTCAATTCAAATATGCTCGAAAGTAATATCACAACACGAATCAATCTCCAATTTCAATTAACAACCACAAAATTAATCCCACAAATGGAGAATAGAATCAAAACCGTAACTGTTACTCAAAAACATTTCAGATTTATATTATATCAATTTCAAATGATTTTGATGTGTTTTAATCCTAAATCATTCGAATAACAAGTAACGACCACACAACAATCTTTAATGGCGATTAAAATATCAAACTTAAGCAGATTTTGAATTTCAGGTTACGAACAAAAAATTAGGGAATCAAATTTATGTGTTGAATGATAAAGAAGGATATGAAATTAGGAGTTGTCTAAAAATTCGTATAATTAGATTTTCATATTGTATAAGAACTTTTAGAAATTGTTAGAATGAAGTGATTAATTAAGTGAAGCTAAAGTTTAGAATTGCTTAAATAATTATGGTTACGACTGGTGTGAGAGATATTGTGAACTTGAGGGACTAATCTTGTCAAGTTTGATTTGGACATGATATCGTTGTTTTGAATAAGCACGTCGAGTCGGTTTAAAACAAGGAACATGTGGATTTAATAATCTAAGATGAAATAGTAAATCGGCTATGAATATAACTGCCCAATTTTTTAACGATTCGTTAACCGACCAACTAGATCGGTTTAACGGATTAAATTGAATTTTTTTATTTATAATGAAAATTTTTATACTTAAATCCTAATATCTATCTCTGGTCTCTGATTCTCTCCTTGCATCACTGACTAGCCACATCTATCTACACTTCCACTTTCACGACAATCAAAAGCACGAATCAAGGAACCTTTTTTCCGAAAGTACGTTGAAGGCCCTTTTCAACAATCCTTGATACCGTCCAGTAGGTTAGGGAGACTTGGTCAGCAAATTCCAGGAAATAGTTAGGATTTCGAACAATAAGTTAGGATTGCGAAAAATTGTTTTTGAATGCAGATGCAATTCATTCTGTTGAAAGATATTTAAAAAATCGCTCCAATTTATCTGTGTCATTCTAGTATTTTCTTGGGAGATTGAACATCATGAATACGGTCTAACAATCGGATGCTTTCATTGATCTCATGTCTCCCCAACTTAAAAACACGTACATTGAGGACGGAAAACTTAGCCCAATTCTTCACCGCCTTTGCTAATACAACCAACCAATTAGACTCCCTCGTCTCATAAATTGCAAAACAAAAAAAGCAAACTCCTTGTCACAAATGGCAAAGAAAACTGAGATCACCACCAACTTAGTCAATGCCCTCCTTAAACCCGACAATTAACAACCACCATGATCAACTACACCACCATCACAGCCACCAACCTATGACCCTAATAGTCTATCACTACATAAACTCATTCAAACCACATTCAATAGTTCAGACCCATTAAATTAATCCAAGAATATCAATACTTCACTTTTTATCATATACTTTTGCTTTAATGATTAGCCATCACCTCTTTTCACTTATTTGACGATGCATTTGCTTTGGACCCTCTTACTACTATAACCACCAAACAGCCTTATCCAAGTTTGCAATATTTGCCAATGAATCAAATACCCAACCTCCAAACCCTTGATATCACCATAACACGTACATGACGAGATTAGCATGGATTTCATTACCCACCTCCCACTTTTGAATAAAAAAACAACCCACATACTCTACTGGCTTGATGACTTCCTTCTTTCTCATTCTCATTTCGCAATGTGTATAATGTTGTCATCATTTGTACTATATGTCACTTGTCTCCCATCTCTTGGTCTCAAGTCAAGTAGTCACTTGTAATTTCTCATAATTGGCGTTTCACTTACTATCTCACGTGGATTGCTCAACCGTAGGAAGATTTTATAGTTATTTATTAGGGTTGTACTAATTCAAAAGTGCAAGTAGATCTTACATTTTTTGTTCGTGATTCATTGCCTTTTTCTTTGATTAACTACATATTGGAAAACCAAAGAAATTTTCTAGTCCAACAAATTTAGCCGAAAAAGGTCTACACGTACCCAAGACAAAAAATAATAACACAACTCCCGGCACAAAAATAAATGTGTCAAAACCAAATGGACACAATACATGGACGACAAAAACCTAATAACCCAAACCAATCTCAAACTATCAGCCCTAGCGTGTGAGTGAGTGAGTTAGAAAAAGGATGACTTCAGAAGTGAGATAAGAGTGAGACAAACATGAGGGAATCTGTAGAAAATAAACATTGAGGGAGCGAGAAGTTGTGGTTTTATTCTTTTAGTTTAATCCTCGAATATTTTACAAACATGTCATTTGTATCAAAAAATAAATGGGGTAGCTCATATAATTTTGATGGGTTACTCGTCCGTTTGATTAGACAGAAAAGAATGACAAAGGAATTGACAAAAGAATTGATTGGAAGAGGTAATGGAATGATTGATTACCATTCATCGACATATTTAGTTACTTTGTCGAAATAAAATAAGTCATTACTATATGATGTTTGATAGAGAGAAATAGACATAGGAATGGAATAAAATAAATTTTAATAAAAAATTTAAGAAAAAAATATTAAATTGTAGCGATTTCTTCCGTTCCCATGATGAATGAGGAAAAAACACTCATCTCCGAAGGAATGAAAATCTTTAAAACAAAGGAATTGCATTCCGTACGTAATGACACATTCCGTTCCTATATAGCTAACAAACATCTTCTAACAAAGGAATGGAATGATAGTTTCCTTTCCCTTTTTCATTCCGTCATAACAAACACTACATACGGGTTTATTGACAACAATACCTTTTTTTTTTGCTAGAAGTTATATTTTATAATTCTTTCTTAGTAAAAAAAATATGTATATGTATACACACAAACATTACTAACAAAATTAAAATTTTATATTTATTTTTTCTGGCAATTTACTGAATACAAAATGGGGTTCTTTGAAATCTATTGGTTTAAAAGGTTAATATGAGATCTAATAAATATTAAAAGGGCATTTTTAGAGATGGGTAAACAGATGTGGCACAACGTGGTCGTATGAATGATCAAACTTTGATTTTTAGACATTTTCACATCGTGAATGCTATTATTATTTTGAAATGTGAAACCATTGACGAAATATTTGATTTTCTATATAATATACGGTTTTATGTAAGAGCACGGACGCAAAGTATAAAATATGCATCATTTTCAATGTTTTGTGTCATATATGTAACAATAATGGACGTGAACACGCACCTCGTGCTTGGTATCATCTGTTTGTTGTTTACAATTATAAATTGGGATTTATTAGTTGCAAATTTGATAGCTCATTATTTACGTTTCACAAAGGTAATGACACTATATATCTTCTCTATGTTGACGACATCATACTTACGGCTTTGTCTCATTCCTTTGTAACAACGGTCATTTACAAACTTTCTTTTAAATTTTATATGTCAAGACTTAGGTCCATTGTCCTTCTTTCTCGGCATAGTTGCCTCACAATCTACCTTGGGACTTCTTTTTTGTCCCAATCGGCATACGCTCGTGAAACCCTTGCACGTGCTAATGGCTACGTGCAATCCTTGCAGCACTCCAACGACACAAAGTGCAAACTCTCCTCTGATCCCAGTCTTTATAGAAGTCTTGCCGGTGCTTTACACTATCCGACTTTTACTGGTCCAGATATTACCTATGTGGTGATGCGTAAAAAATTAGGTTTTAAATTAAATTCCTAAAAAATTAATTAATTCTGAAACACATATTATATTAATTATGATTCTAACGGTTAACCCAACTCATCTTCCGAACTGCCAGGTTAAATAATTAATTAAACTAAGGTAAAAAAAATTTCTTTCTAAATCCGTCTAATGAATTACATTTTGTTTACAATCCAGTAGTAGACGAATCGCCATTTACCTACTAACCCCCTTTTGATAGGTTAACACTAACTTGACGCCTAAGTTACCCATTAGTTACTCTTAAACATTATCCCTAATGTTTACTATGCAATTTAACTAGTAAATCACGAACTGATGTATAGTTAATTCTAATTAAAAACAAAACACAATCTTTAGAATAATTAATTGAATGTAAAAGAATCAAACTAATGGTTTTTTTAATTAGATGTAATATGCAATAATCAGAACATAATCCATGAACTATAATAAAACTCAAAATATAGATTTATCTCCCCTAGACATATACCAGAATTCTAGCCAAGAAACATGATTAAAAAATTAACAAAACAAGGTTCAAGTAACTAATCATTGTTCTAGTTAACCGAAAGATGTATAAAAACTTATAATGCTTGAATTGACACCCTCTTTTCTACTCTCGGTTGATCGCACGAAAGAAAAGAAATGGCCACGATCTCTTTTTTCCTCTAAAAGTTGGCTCTCTTTTTGTGTATACATGGTTCATTTGAGAACTATTATTATTATAAGAACCGCGAGAACCAATCTTCGTCATTCAATTGATAAGTGGTATTCATGGATGAAAAATATGAGGGCATCAAGTGTGGCAAGGTGCATGTGAAGAATTCATGGGTGGGCAAATAAATTTAAAGTATGGAAAATCGGACGGCTAGGATTGGTTCTCGCAATAAAAATGAATCTCAAATGATTTTTCACTATATATATATATATATATACACACACTAGCATGGTACCCGTACAATTTAGTAGTGGCAAATAATTCTTTTCCGATAGTATGTCCGTTTTCAAAAAAAGGTTTGATATGCAAAGGATGTTAGGAGAAATGGACATGATACATATAGACTTGGTGATAATCCTAACACAAGTATGTCTTGCATCTATAATTGATAATTCAACATTGTGACATAAAAGACTAGGACATGCTAACATGAGATTGATACAAAAATGACTAGTAATGAGCTTGTTAAAGACTTCCCAAATGTAAAATTTGATAATCATCTTTGTGTGATGAGTTTTGAAATCTTATACATGATGAAATTGAAATGAGAATGATGGATGAATTGAATTACTTTCTTGGTCTTCAAATATGAAAATGGTATATTCAAATTAGGCATCATTTCCTACGTGACAATATGCAAAAAGGAAATATAAATTTAGAAAAGGTTGCTTCATGTGAAAATATTACCGACATATTCACTAAACCACTAAAAGTTGAAATGTTTAATACATTACGACTTGGTTTAGGAATGATGGAACATCTACCCTAAAAACAACACCTAAACAGCATTAAAATGGTAAAAATATGAATTCCAGATGCACCACGGTCGACTCACGGTCGATACCGTGGATCGACCGTCGGGGTACTGCAGAAACACCAAAACAGACTTAAAAAGGGCGCGGTCGATATCACGGTCGACCGTGTATCGACCGTAGGGTACCTGACGATTTTTAACCCTATTTTACTCTCTCTTTCTTACACTTTCTCTTCCTCACACAAACCCTAGCCGCCATTAACAACTAAGAGCTTAAAAATTATCTCAAAAATCAAGGTTTTTACTATGGTTGAAGCGGTAATCGAAGGCACGGTTGGATTCACGGTTGATCCACAGTTGAAGACTCATCCTCTCTTGCCTTTTCCCTTCCTCACAAATTTCTTGTTCAAAGTATAAGTTTATCTCTTCTTCCTTTTTCTTAGGGCTCTCTCTTTGCACCAAAGAATCATGTGGATCTTAGGATTAGGTTAACTTTTGGAAAAGAAAATATGTTAGGTTTGTTGAGTAGTAAATGGTATATGAAAATGATGGGTTCAATTTTAAATATATATGATGTCTAAGTTATTATTATAAGATTCAATTAGTGTATGCATATCATGTCAAAAAGGGACAAAAATGAAATCTTGAAAAAAGTCCACTGCCGGTCGAACCACGGTCGACCTTACTTCGACCGCAGATTATCACCAAAAATCCAGACCAACGACGGTCGATCCACGGTCGAAACCGTGCATCGACCGTAAGCCCACTGGAAATTTTTTGAACTTTTAAATTTTTATGTTTTAACTTTTAATGTCCAAACTCAATGTAGTTTTGCTTAATCTACATCAACTAACCTTAGTAACCACATGATTCATAAAATTTTCAAAATCTTCTCAAATTTAGGCACACACTAGTTATAATGCTATATATTTGTACTTAATCATATCATCATTGTCTCTATAGATCATCATGCCACGTGTTCGCACATCGGCTTTAAGAAAACCCGACAACCCTACCCCTCGTCAATCCGCCAATGCTCTAAAGAAACGGGCCATAAACGAGGGTCGTGTAGTTGCGGTCAATCAACTTGACCAATATAGGACCTAAGCCACCTTTGAGGCTATTGGGTGGACTATTTTCCTTTCTCTCTCAAATGTCATTTATAAAAATCGTCTCTATGAATTTTATGCCTCCTTCATCTATAATGAGGATGATGAAGTAATCCCCTTCAACATTGAAGGTAAGGACTTTACCTTCACTCTTGTCCAACTAGGTAGGATTCTACACATCCCATCCTCCGGCCTCAAATACTATCATACCGGTCATAGCCTTACAAACCTTCCACCCGTCTTCACCATTCCTGAAATCATTGGGTCAATTTGCAAACCAAATGTTCCCCACACCACAACCAATCTTTTCGGAAGAGATCTTCTTCCCGAATGTGCCGTTTGGAACAAAATCATTGATTCCAATATCTTTCCCAAATCTGGGAATCATTATGAAATAAGTGCTATTCAAGCTGTTCTTCTTCATGCTCTTAAAACGGGGACCGAGATCAACCTCACGCACATTCTTGCTAAACGCATGAGTGGTCTCGTGACAAGTCGTAGGGATCTTCCCTATGGCCGTCTTCTATCTCTTCTTTTTACGAATCTACCGGATGTTTCTCGGATTGTCTCAACTCCGGGATCCTCCATGCCCATCGACCTTGCGACACTTCGCAAGATGTCTTCCCATAAAGGGACGAAACGGGCACACTCTTCCTCTTCCGGAGATACGGAAGCCGAGATTGACAAATTCACCTTTGGTGAAGAGGAGGAAGGTGAAGCGGAGAGTTCAATTCCTCCGAATTTCGGCATGGTTGAAGGCACTACCGATGAACGAATTGCAGCACTAAATCGCAATGTGAATGCTTTACAGAATGAAACTCGCTCTCTCCGTAAAGAAATGAAAGGGGTAAAGGGCATGTTGAGATCAATTATGAATGCTCTTAAATGTAATTCCGGAACCGAAGGGGGTGAGCCGTCTCAATCATGATTCTATGTTTTATGATTACCACATTTGTCTTTCAAACAATTTATTTCTATGTATTCACACAATATGGTATTTATGTTGGTCATGTGCTACAATATTTTATGCTATGATGTATGTTTTGTGGTTTGATATGCATGCTTTCCATATAACATGTATTGTGATTAATATTGGCTATGCTCACATCACTCGTGCAAGTCCTTGGTAGAATTTTGTATGTACTCTAGCTCATCCAAATCAAGATATGGAGATCTACGTTCAAGGGGGAGCTTATGTCAAGGGGGAGTCTCCTTTTTGTTTAAGACAAAAAAGGGGGAGAAGATAAAAGAATATATAGAAGATAGTAGAATATATAAATATATATGTATATATGCACATGTTAACATGTTAAAGTTATATATACAATTCTTATACAAGTTATAAGTTTTTGTCTTCAATAAAAAGGGGGAGATTGTTGGAAAAAATAGACTTACAAATATATCCTCTTTTGTTGACACAAAAATATATAACTTGTTTATATAATTGTATGTACTAACATTAACATATGAGCACATATACATATATATATTCAATCAAATATATTCTCATCTATAATCTACAAAACAAGCTTCATCAAATGGCCAAGCTCCAATCGTCAAGATCCGAGTTCAAGTAGAAGCCGATATCGAAGATTCCTACAAATAAACGTTCAAAGTTTATGAGCTTACAAAATAAATAATTAAATGAGTTTAAGTTTTTATAAAATAATTTTTATAAAAACTTTTATAAAAATTGAGAAACTTTTTATAAAATCACAAGCTTGGTAGTCAAAGCAAATGAATTCCTATTTTGGCAAATACTAAACATAATCTTCTATTTAAATAAGCCAAAACCATATTTAGCAAAAGGAATCTCTCAAAGAGGTAAACTTTTAACATGCTTTGTGCATTTGGTTTCTAAACTACCATTTTTATGATTAAATTCAAACTTAAGAAGTATGGCACTAACCCAACTTTTCTAAAGCTTCTTTTCAGTGTATTTTTATGGTAAAAATGGGTTGTGTGTGGTTTTGGTAAAAGGCCAACATCTATATTGACAAGTCTCAAAAAGTTCCAGCAGGCCGACGGTCGATGCCACGGTCGACCGTGGATCGACCGTGGACAGTCTGGACACTTTTTGAGCTTGCATCTTTTTCCTTATTTAAGGTAACTCAAGTCTTGTGTTTTAAACACCTCTTGCAATCTGAAAAACACAGAACATATACAAAAACTTGTGAGCTCATATTCTTGATACAAATTCAACATCTCAAGATCAAGAATGAAGCAAGAGTGAAAGCCTTCAAACTTCAAACACTACATTACCTTCTTGTATATTTGTAATTGTGTGAGGATCATCTCTAGCCTTAGAATTAGAGAGAAGTGAGGATCATCTCTAACCTTAGAATTAGAGAGAAGTGAGGATCATCTCTAGCCTTAGAATTAGAGAGAAGTGAGGATCATCTCTAGCCTTAGAATTAGAGAGAAGTTGTAAAAGGTTTATCTCTACCTTCAAAGAGAGAAGTTAGTGGAGCAACTCTTGGTGGGTGAGGCCAAGGAGTGGATGTAGAGCAAGGTTGTTAACCCTTGCTTGAACCACTATAAATCATTGTGTCCAAACTACTTCATTGGTGATATCTTTCTTCCTTAAACTCTTTAATTACTTGCAAATATTGCTAAAAACTTCAAAAAGTTGGCATATAACCTATTCACCTCCCCCCCTCTAGGTTCTAACTGTATAACTAAGATAGGTTGAATTTAATTTAATTTCTTTTATATATTCATTATTGTGGGCGGTTTAATTATTAATATGGTATATAACGATCTAATTAATTATATATTTCTATTTAGTAGTTTTATTTTATTTTATAAGGGGTAAATTAGTAATTTTAAACTACTTAAAATTAAGAGATCAAAACAATAAAGTAAAGTAGCACATCATAATTTTATTTTATTTAAAAAATCCATAAATGTTAACTAATTCAACCAACAGGTTATTTACTTTAAGGTTTAGAGTTATACGTATTTTTTAATAATTAATCTAGAATATTCAAAATGAAAGATTTAGCTATAAAAATATTCTTTTTATAATCAGGCTAATTTGCGTTGACTTGTTTTTTGAAAAGTTACTATGAAATTTTGTGTTATTAAAGATACATAATATCAAATAGTCACTAATCTATTTAATAGTTTCTGTTTGATATTGCTTATTGAAATATTAGGGCGTGTTTTTTACGGGGTTTACCGTAAATTTATCATCATTAATCGTTGTTTCTTTTTTATTATAGAATTTACGAATGTTTATAAATTATACGATAATTATCACTCAAGAAATCTAAAACATCTCATCCATAAAATTTGTATCTTTTAAAAATAGTATGAAATCTTGAAACATTTAACAAGTTCGAAAGTGAGAGAGAGAATTTAATATCTTTTTTTATTTTATATGAGAAGAATATGGATACATGAGAACATACATAGAAAACTTGTAAAAAAAATGTTAAAAATAGTTAAAAATTCTTTTATTCTTCACCACTTTCATTCATAAGACTGTAGCTTGAATTAATGTTACTATTAAGTATTAACAAGTATTTACATGTAATTTAAACTTTGAAAAATAGAGCCTTGAATTTGTTAATTATGTATTTGGATGTTGGTGAAAATATTGACTTTTATTTAATAAATATTAATTTGTTACGCTACTATTACTGGAAATATTGAGTTTTCTTTTATTTGGATTTTATACTGCTAAAAAGGAAAAAGTTAGATTATATATGAAGAGTGGTGAAATGTAATATGATAACTTCAAAACACTTAAAATTAACTATTCAATTGAAAAGATGTAAATGCTTTATAATATTTTTTATATATATATAGGGTAAAGATCCAATATGAATAGTTCTAAAAATAGGAACGCTAGAAACACTGCATCTAGTTTATAAAATCACTGTATTCAACTTAAAATCATTGCATCTCGGCTAATAAATATAAAGTCCACTTCAACTATTACATCTTGGTTGAATAATTCAATTATTATTTCTTATTTAAAAAACCACTACATCTTATATAAAACCATTGCATCTAATCTAAAAAATAATGTATTTTGTCTAAAAATACAACATCTTAATCATCTACACTCCTTATATGATATATATGTATGTAATTGTATATATCTAAATACACACACATATATATATATGTGTGTGTGTGTGTCTAAAACTTTCACACCAATTTGTAAAAAAAATGTTGCACGGCGTGGGCATGGACTCCACGACGTGGAGACTCGATATCAAACGTCGTGCGGTGTTGCTTTACGACGTGAACCCGTTCCTAGCGTACAAACATTCACATTTGATCCTTTAGCTATATATATACACACAAGTTGTTTCCTTATTTTTCTTTTGGGCTTTAGTATCTCAAGTTCCACACAGTCAGCCCACAAGACTAACATTAATCTCCCATTTGTTTTCTTTGCTTATCTACATGGCCCCAACATTAAAATGAACGGGCCAAAGTTTTTTCTTTCTTTCAACTTCAATTGGCATGTGTGAAGCCCAAATTCACAATGATAGTAAAGTAGAGGTGCACAAGACCGGTTTTTTAACCGAACCGGATCGGATAAAAACCGGTCCGGTTTTTTTCGGTTTTTTTGTGATCGGATTTTTTTAAAACCGGATCGGATCATAACCGGTTTTTTGAGGATAAAGTGATAACCGGTGAAACCGGATTCGGATCGGATCGTAACCGGTTTTTTTAATATCCGGTTTTTATTTTATCCGATTTTTTTTAAAAAAAATTCAGATTTTTATAAATTAAAATACTTAAAACATTACAAAGTTACTTAAAATTCTTAAACATTACAAGGTTCAAATTAAAATACTAAAAATACTTCAAGTACAAATAGTTAAAGTTCAAATACTTAAAATACAAATAGTTAATCTTCGTCGTTTTCGTCTAGCTTCTTCTTCGTTGTCGTCGTCTTCGTTTGTTGGTGATATTCCAAGTTAATACAAATCACCCATCTAATTCGGGTTCGCCTTTGTCGTCGTCGTCTTCGTTTGGAGGTGATATTCCAAGTTCGACTTCTTCATTACGTATAGTTGCTTCTAAATTGTGGTCAATTGCATCTTCAAGCGTGGTCAAATGTTGCGTCCGTGCCGCTCCATCCAAATAATCCTTTAAACAAATGCATACTTCTACCGACTCGGGACTTAATCTTGATCTCCGTTGCGATATAACCCTGCCACTAACAGAAAAAGCGGATTCCGAAGCTACCGTAGAAGCTTGGACGGTTAGTAGATCACGGGCCATGGCGGCTAGAACCGGAAATTGTGGTCCCTTTTCTTTCCACCAAGCCAAAATATCGAAACTTTCAAACTCTTCAAATGTCATTTTTGATATAAAATCGTTTGACATATAATTTCCCAACTCGCTACTTGGGGTGCTAGTACGAGCTCGTTTGGATTGAGAATTTAATAGTGTGTTAAAAAGTGACAAATTTATGTTACTTGAACTTCCTCTAGTTGAATCCCCTTGCCTCATTTGATCGAATATTACATTACTCGACCCGTATTTATTTAAATAAATATCAAACATGTCTCGAAAACATTTGTTAAAATGATTTACTTGGTTTTGGACAAAATTTGGGTCATGTTCCGTTAGATTAAAAGCAAATGCAATTGATTCGATCATTGTTTCGACCCCGCCAACATTTACCATTGGGTTTAAAGCGGTGGCACAAGTAAAAACGGGTGGAATCTCCTTAAAATATTTTATAAGCTTTTCTTTCATTGCCTTTCCCGCTAGTTGGAAAATTTCACTTTCAAATTCAAAATCATTTAGTTTAGTAGCTAACAAAAATATTTGATTAAGAACCAATGGGCTAGTCGGTAATAAATACCGGATAAAATAGTTGTTGCATTTTTAAAAACCCCAAGCAAATCGGTTATTTTGGCTATATAATCCCACTCCAAAATCGAAAACGTGTCAGATACATAACCCCTCTCATGTAAGTGATTGTAAAATGCTTGCAATGTATCTTTTTGCCTTAAGGCGGAATGCATCATCATCCAAGTTGAGTTCCAACGAGTAGGACAATCCAAATTAGGACCCAAATATATTTTGTTAACCGACTTGCAATATTTTTTATAATCATTGAGTCGTTTGTTGTTGTTGCAAAGAACCGATTTTATCATTGTTTTAAATTTTATTCTAATCGGCTCAATGACTTCCAAACCGGCTTGCACGGTTAAATTAATTATGTGTGCAACGCAACGAGTATGGAAAAATTTTCCGTCTAAAATCAGTGATAGCAATAACTTCAATCTTGGAACCGCGTTTGTATTATTCGATGCATTATCAAATGACATAGAAAAGACTTTACTTTCTAATTTGTAAAGACAAATTACCCTTTTTAAAAGATGAAATAAGTTAGTACCGGTATGTTGTTCACCGAATAATTCAAACGCGATGGTTCTTTTCATCATTTGCCAATTATCTTTGTTTAACCAATGTGCGGTAACCGCTAAAAAAGAATTCCCGGTATTATGAGGGGAACTCCAAACATCACATGTAAGCGAGACACCGTAATTGTGTTCTTGAAATCCCAAAATCATTTTTTTTCTCGCTTCATGCCACATTTTTATTGCGTCTCGTCTAAAGGTTGTACCACTTACTTGAGTATAACCGGGTTGCATCCTTTGTTGAAGTATTGCCGTGAATTCTTCATCATCAAAGTGGTCTAACGGTAATGCTTTTTTAATTACCATTCTTGTAAAATCGGCCCGTAGTGCATCGTTGTCGTAAACAAAAACACCACCTTGCGGAGTAATATTTGTTTGACTTGGATCCGATCTTGATCGAAGAGCCTTGCATGATTTTGAAATATGGTTCCTCAACGTTGTGTTCCCCTCCGGTGCAAAAAACTTTCGGCAAAGTTTACAACGCGCCCTTTTCGAGCCATTTGACATCTCACACAATTCAAAATGTTCCCAAACTTCTTTGTTTCGATTGTGTTCGATTACCCTTACCACGTCGACATTCCCCCCAACGGAAGATTCAACCGTGTTACTAGCACTAGCCATGAAGAAAATAAAAAAGATAGAGATTTGAGAGAGTTTTTTAGAGGTAGTATTTGGTGTGAATCATCCTATAACATCCCCAACCTATTTATAAAGAAAAAATGTGAAAAAAAGACAAAAAAAACGGGCAAAAAATTCCCCAACGGTAAAAAAAACTGCTAGTTTTTTAAACACGACAACCGGTTTTTTTCTGGTTTTTATCCGGTTTTTTAACCGGTTTTTTTAAAACCGGTTTTTAATCCGGTAAAAAATCCGGTTCAACCAAAAGATCCATATCCGGTTTCAAAATATCCGGACCGGATTTAAAAAAAACCGGTTTTCCAATAACCGGTTTCGAATAGTTTTTGCGCGAAATCGGATATTCGAATTTTCCGTGCACCTCTATAGTAAAGTGGCAGCCTCCAATTTATTTAGTAGAACCACCTTGCTTGTAATATCAAAAATTTCTTATGATGTTTCTTGGTTTTTACCTCACATGGCCACCATCCATTGATTATTAAAATAGATTATCTTTATTACTTTTGTAGTTTTTTTCTTCACTTCCAAGTATCTTTTAATATGAAATAGTCAAATTTTGATTAAATAAACATATAAACATAGTTTAGATCATAATGTGGCTCTAAAAATCATGATATTGTCGGAAAGTAACAGTAATTTATATGTTAAAATACGACAATATCATGCGGTTTAACAAGTCTACCTTTATATGCATGATCCCGGTGAACCTCATTCATGCACTCAAACACATTTTGTGTTATCTTCAGGGTACTTTTGAGTATGGTCTCCATATACGTCCGTCTCATGTCTATCATTTGGTTTCTTATTCTGATGCTAATTAGGTTGGTTGTCCTCAAACACGTCGGTCCACATTCGGATTCTGTGTTTTTCTTGGTGACAACCTCAGTTCCTAGTCGTCCAAGAGACAACACAGTCTCAAAGTCCAGTGTTGAAGCTGAGTACCGAGGGGTAGCTAATGTCGTTGAAGAAATCCCATGGCTTCGAAATCTACTTCTAGAGTTGTTTTACCCTTTGTCTCATACTCTCGTTATGTTTTGTGATAATGTTAATGTTATGTACTTAGCTTATAACCCTGTTGAACACCAAAAAACATATGGAAAAAGATTTACATTTTGTTAAGGAACGCATTGTGATTGATCATGTACATGTTATGCAAATTCCATCATCTCACAAGTTTGCTGATACTTTTAATTACCAAATCACTACCTACACAATTATTCTTAGATTTTAAAAATAGTTTGAGCATACGAGAACTTTTTACCGTAACTACATAAACAGGGGCGGACTCAGGATTTGAAATGGATGGTTACACCGGGCCTAAAATTTGAAATGGATGGTAGCACAGTCTCAAAAAAATCAAAATTTACACTACGCGAGATCGAAATTTACACTACGCGTACAAAATTGGATAATGTCCCGTGACCCCATTCTCTAACCCTTGGGTCCGCCGCCCATGTACATAAACCGTGTTTGAAAAATATATCGTATAAATAGTCTTTCTCTATTTCATATCTTTATATAGTGTAAGATCATATACATATTTATTATGTGTATTTATTTATTTATACCGATGTTAATGAAATATTAACTTTAACGTATGAACACCCTTTAATTATTAAGAAAGGGTAGGAAGGTCAAACACAAAAAGTGGTTGGATGAGTAACTGTTGCTGCAACAGGAGGGAACATCCTACCAAATCCAGTCAAACAGAGTTCTTTTTCGTATGCGCTTACGTCATCACTTTCATGACTGCTTCATCTCCAATATTTCCATTAATGCCCTCTATTAAAAAATAAACAAATTTTTATAATTAATGGTTAATATTTTATATATTGTTATAAATGAAGAAGAATGTTCAATATAGTTTATAATTATTTTATAGTCATAAGAGACTAATTTTAATCTTTGAATCAATGTCATTAATAGTCCAGATTAAATTTTAAAAATTTAAAGGAAGTTGTATTTTTGTAATTTTTCATAATTCACATGTAATTATATACTAATCACATATGACTGAATATTAAAATTTCAAAACTATATTTTTTAAATAGACTTTATTGAGCACAACTCTATACGTAGATTTAAGTGTTAATATGTTTATATTTTTTATTCACTAAAAAGGTACTACAATATATAATCAATAATGATTCCTTCTCAACTAAAATTATAAAACGGAAACTCTAGTTAATCTCTTTGTTTGGTTACAACTGCTCATTAATTGGTTCACCAAAAAATCCATTGATTTATATAAGTTTTGGTTAAGTGGTTCTGGTTTAACTGGATTTAAATTGGTTGTTTGGATACACCCGAATATATAACTGGTGTATGAACTGAATTTGGATACTGATTTTAACTTTTGGGTTATATTCGAATACGTGAAGTAATAAAGATAATCTATTTTAATTCTTACGATATGGGAAAATGAATCGCAGTATTAATAGGATATATTACACTTACAAATGAGTTTAATGAGTGGTAGTTTTCATATTTACTTATTAAAGTATTTTGCGAGTGTAACATTACCTTAGTTAGGTGATGTTAACAGTACACATAATTTTCCCTTACGATATATCATATAATTACCTTGAATTAGAGTTATTAGACACACTAATTTGGTATTCATACCCTTATCTATAACGATATGGCGAAGTCCACGCTTCCATTACGTAAATAAATTTTGTGTATGACTCGTGTATTAAATCACTATTTTAATTACATTCAAAAGAAATAAATAACAAAACTAAATAACAACTTATTAACTTAACATCCCGTGTATAAAAACGGAGATAGTTAAAGTAAATTTTAAATATTTATAGTGTAAAATAGTACTAACATATATAGTAAAACAATTATAAAATCTCTTAAAAAAGAGGTAAATATAATAGAAATAAGAAACTCATACACAACATAATGATTAATTTTTGTAGAACCTTTTTATAATTAAATATAATTTTTTTTATTTAATCAACTGATATACGTGTTTACATAAATAAACACGAAAATAGGTAGATGCATCTACTAATTTGGGATTCATTCCCTTATCTACAACGATACATCTCATAAATAATTTGAATAGATGTTTTTGTTAAGATATTTAAGTGTTAACAAACTAAATCATCTAAAATATAATTGAGGAAATAACTCATTCGTAAGTCATTTAAGAAAATAAATAGATGGTTGTTGAAAAGTTCTAAAAAAAATAACATCATAAGCCATTTTTCTTTTAATATATAATAAAGACTAAAGATAGTTAACAAATAGTCATCTTTTTCACTATTTTCCAATAACTTTCTTCATTATTTTGATTTATATTAATATAAGAATCCAATGTAATATGTTATAAATCTAATCATTCCTTAAAATAGTAATTAAAATTTAAAAATCTAGATTTTTTTAGTATATTGATAATCTAGCTTTATAGGTCCCGAATTGATTTTAAATTCGGTTGGATTAGTTTAGTTTAGTCTATTCTCAATTTAGATTATGGCTAATTAATTTTTTTAAAACCCAATTAAACTAAACCGATTAAATTTATTAAAACAAAAACGGAATAAATAAACACCTCTTTATTTGATTATGAACATGGGTAGTTTTTAAAATTTTTGACCACTAATCAATCACTTAAGTCAAAATCTAACTTGGCGGCTTCCAAATGAGTTAAAATTAAAATGGAATTCTTTTATACTATTACAAACTTTAGTAAAAAAAATCAAAATTATATACATAATAAAAAATATTTTAACTATATTCTTCAATAAAATCCCTTAAACTCGTAGGTTTATTATCACTAGTATTTTCTTATATTATTTAATTGATAACGTAAAGTAATATTTTCTTTTTTTACATTCTCAATTGGTTTTGACACTTGTATTGATCTTGTAAGTAGAAAGAAAATATAGAAGAATATATCACCTTTCTAAAAATGTAACTACAAACATAAAATATAATCGGTATATAAATTAAACAGAAGTTCTAATCATAAAAATATATATAAAAAACATAAATACACCACAGTCATCCATATTAAGTGAATACTCTGTTCTCAACTTATTTTAAGGAATAAAAGAAAAGAATTTAAAAGAAAAACAAGGTGTTTCGAGTTATATTTAAGAAAGAAAAATAAAGTAAATATAAGGGATCGGAGAAGAAGTTTATGCTTAATTTGATCCCAAATTTATCCTCCTAAAATGATGATGATTTGGAAGGGAAAATTTTCATTTCATTTCATTTTCTTTCCTCCCCTTATTAAACTCGAGAACGCACCATTTGTATTTTTAAATATACATGTTTGTATATTCAAATTATATATTAAGTTGAAAGACTCTTTTATTAAATAAAAAAGATGGTTATAATGACTTATTTTTTATAAACTATAAGCTTGTTGAAATTTAAAAAGTTGATAAATTTGATTATTTTAAAAATCTTAACAACTAGAACTTATAAGACAAACAAATAATAAGTTCACAAACTCATGAGTTGTCCTTTCATAATTTCAATTAACTCGTAAACTAGAATAATGAATTAATTTAAACTCTCTGAAATCTTAATTATAAAACCCAAAAAATACCAGATTTTCATAACTTTATAAAAAATACAAGTTAATTGTTATTTATTTATTTTTATATAAATCCACCATAAAAACATGTCATGAAAGTAAAAGGTCCCTCGCATGTATGTCATCCAAGTGAGCAACCGACATATTTTATGAAAAATTCTACTCCATTCTTATATAAAATTTTATTATTTTATCCTGTTATCTACTTAATTATAATACATGAAATCTATCAATTCTATATAATTATTTTCTTTTTCTTTTTTTTAATCCTTGTTGCACGTTTTAATAATAAGATAGAATGGGTTTTTCTTGTTTAGTAAAGTCTCGCTTTGAAGTAGGTACGGCAGCACACTATTCTTTTGAAACTAATGAATGCCAGGTCGGTTTTCTAATATCAATAAAAGACTATTATATATAAAATTTATTGAACAATATTAATCATTAATTTATGTAAAATTTTAATTATTTTAAACTATCTATTTCGGTAAAAATTAAAATATAATTTATAACCAAGTTATTAGTTTTATTATTTTAAAAATTTTATAATCATTTTTAATTACAACCAATAACGACTTGACCTAACTCTCTCAATTGTAACAATAATAATAGATGACTTATATAAAAAGTACAATCACGTCTCATGATACTATGATACTACGTTTCTGTCGTTACTTTTCTCACTATTTAATAAATTCTTATTTTTTTGAGTTTTATAATTATTTAATATATATTTATTATTGTTTAATATTTATCATTTTTAAACTAACCGATATATATTTAATCTAGTATTTATTATAGAGTTAATTACATTTTGGGTCCATGTGGATCACACGAAATTACATGTTTAGTCCCCGTACTTTGAAAATTACGACATTGATCCTTATAGTTTACCTTTCATTTCAATGTTGCCCTATTGCACTTAAAATGACACAAATTCCCTCGTGACTTTAATGTATTCTTTTGATTTAAGTTATATATATTTAAATATTATAATGAATACTTGAATATTAATAATAAATTGATAATTATTTAAAAAGTTAAAAAATTAAAAAAATCAAAATATAACCCCCACACCCTTCCCCCCACACCGTCCCTCTCTGGTTCTTCTTTCTGCATATCGCCGACTGCCACATCCGGCTACCAACTCCGACCACCAAAATCGCTCATAGAATTGGAGACCTCTCAACCACCACATCCGACCACCAACTCTGAAAGCCAACAACAACTTCAAAAAATGATGATAGGTTCGAGTTTAAAATCCGCATCTGAATTATTGTCGCCCATTCATAATTTTCATCACCGATCTCTCACCCATCAGCAACTTCCACCGTCGATTCTTTTTCTCATATTTTATTTGTAGGGTTTAGTTATTGGTTCTTGTGTTCTTGATTCTTTGCGACCTCCCACTACCGTTGTTACATATCTAAGGTTAGGACGAGGATTGGGGGATTATATATCTAGGGTAATGATTGGGGGTTACGGTGGTGGGTGGAGATAGCGGTCGATATTTGAGGGTTAAGGTGGAGTGGTGGTTTTGTTTGAGAGAGAGAGGGCGTAAGACGGAGAGAAAAATCAGAAAATAGGGTTAGAAGGGAGAGAGATGGTGTCACACCCCGCCTTGGCGGAAACACGAGGTGCGACGGAGAGGATCGTCATAACACATTGATATATGAATAGAAAATTTTACTAAATGAGTTCACACCAACGTGTCACGACGTTCCCCGACACAAGAGGAGACTTGTGCCGTGGTAAGTCACTTCACGACAACCATAGTCAACAATTTAAAAACAAGAACACACGAAGTAGTTGTTCCCACAACCCGGGACAAGTATACGGGGCTACAAGCCCTAGATTTATGATAAAATCCAAGTTCATAATAGGATAGTAAAATGAAAGAGTCCTTAGTCAACTGCCCATGTCATGCTAAGGCTATCTAGGGTCACCTAAGCTCCTTAGGCATGGTTATTAGCATTACCTGAAAATGAACACTCGAAAATGTCAACATAAAGTTGGTGAGCTCGCAGGTTTAAAGTAAAAGCATAGTTGCCGTGTAAATTGTTTAAGTAGGACATATGTGCACGTATAGCATGTTAAGCGTGTAGATGTTGTACCAACATCCGAACCACCAGGTTCAATAGGAATCAATAGAAATCGAATCATTGTCTTCCAAGCAGTTATTATAGCATACCCAGCTGGAGCATAAACCGTTGGCTCATAGGAATATAGGAATCAATAGTCATCAACCAACAACAAGTAGTCTTTGCATATACGTCACATAAGTTGTCCAAAATAAATAAGAAAGAGTCATCACGGCATAAAAAGTTTAAAAGAGAGTTTGAGTGTCATTCTCCCCCGAGAAATATAGTAAAAAGGGGCCACGAGTACTCACCTTAGTTGCGGGTTGTCACTTGAATCTTAACGTGCTCGGAAATCTACAAGCAATCGTATAATCTAAGTTATATTCTATTCACGCGTAGAAGTTCTCTTTTGTACTAACCTTAAATTTAATTAGGTTCCGCGATTAAGTTTTACTGTAGGTTACATGAGGGCATCCATTCCTTGGGCCTAACCCCAATATACATATTTGAGGTTTCAAACCTTGGTTATTTTCCTTTTCAAATGTGTATGTTAAATTCTGAAATTTTGGGTAAGCTTTATGTATTTTTAAAATGATTTAAACGTCCTAATTATTTTCCTAAACTTTTAGGGCAGAGGTCTTAATGTCTCTATTATTTTATATAAATTTTTCTAGGGTTAAATAATATGTTAATTATTTTTAAGAAATACTTTAATTAGTGTTGGTCAGAAAATGCCTTCAGTTTGCGCGTCACAAAGTTTTTATTTCTTTAAAATACTAAACAACCTTAATAAAATCTAAAAATTTTACAGTAACTTAAAAACACATAAAAATTCTTTAATATAAATTTTTGTCCACCAATTCGGATATTTAAATGTTTTACAATATTTTAAACTCTGGTTAAAGAAATTCCCTAAACTCCCAGATTTGACAAACAAAAAGTTCTTGTCCAATTAAAATAGAAAATAAATACAATAAATTCTAATATTTTCTACAGTGATTATAAACACTCTAAAGTTTATCCATATTAAGTTTTAGGCTTTAATTCGTAGTCTTGGATAAGTTGTGATGTTTGAAACTCTGTTATCGAAACCCCCTCGGATTTCCAGATTCAACAACAACAATGTTTTTAACTAATTAAAATAGAAAACCAACTTTATAAATTCTGAAATTTTTTACAGGACTTCGAAATCTCATGGAATATGCTCCAGATTTATTTTGAAGAATTTTCGTGATGTTTAGAATAAGTTTTTGAAATAACAAACTTAGTAGGTTAAAACTGTTAGAAATCACAGATCTGCGCACCTAAACGATTTTGATTATTTGGGTGACCAAATCAACTTAGTTTTGTATGAAACCAGTTGGAGATGAAAGGAGACTCAAAGAACTTATCTTTAGTGTCAAGAATCGATTTTTTTCATTCTGTTTTGGCCGAGATATGGCCTATTAAAGTTAGTACATATTCTGCCCAGATTATAGGTTCTTGTTCTTTAAGTTTTAAATCAAATAGACCAATCCTTAGGGTTTGATATTCAACAAAACACATCAAAATCATAACTTTATGTGTGATTAGGATGTGTTTAATCCATCAACCACGTTTTACATGCAAAGAAACAAGGAGAAGAAATTAAAGATTATAGAGGAACCTGTACATACCTAAACTTCTCAAATGAAGATCAAAGGCACAAGCTTTCCTTGAGGATTGAAGAACAACAATTATGAAGATGTGTATGCTTGAAAGAAATCAAGAGGAGAGAAGGAATGGGCTGCAAATTTTCGATGGAATGAATGTAGGGTGTTTAGGATGTTTAGATGTGTTTAGATATGTATATATGAATTCAAATTTGAGTTTTAGTTGCTATCCTCCCCCAAAACTCTCTCTTTTGGTTTTATCTTCTTTTTTTTTTTTTAAAAAAAAGCCTTGGCCGTAGATATATATGTATATATATATTTTTAATTTATTGTTTTCATTATTATTATTATTATTATTATTATTATTATTATTATTCTCTTTTAAATTTTATCTTTTTTTTTAGCCTTAAGCGACTTACTTATTATAAGTTCCTAGTGTTGTATATATTTATTTCTTGTAGGTGTGTTTAGCTATTTATGTATTATATTGACTTATTAGGGTTACCACTTTGAGTGATATTTAAACTTGTCATCTAGTATCAACTATTATCCACATATTATTAGTATTAGTGTTATACATTTAGTTGAGGGATTCATTCACCCATACTCGCTCTAGAGACATTTGCTCGATAACCTTGTACACTAGGAATCGGTTAAATGTTCTACCACCTTATTTGAAGAATTTAGACATATATAACACCTAATTCTAGTATTTACTAGACCTTAGGTATCACACAAGCACATAGATTTAGGTCGTATAACAAGTTAAACTCAACTAACCTGTTTTTGGTGACGGATGTCACAGTATTCCCCGGTTAGAAGAATTTCGTCCCGAAATTCAGCTTGTATAGCCGTTAGTGTGTTGCTTGTTAAATAGGTGTGGGTATTTGGCCTTAATATGGTCTTCCCGCTCCCAAGTAAATTCCGGTCCTCGCTTTGAGTCCCAACGAACCTTGACAATCGGGATCTTGCTACGTTTCAATTTCTTTACTTCGTGGTCCATGATCTCCACGGGTTCCTCCACGAAACGTAAAGTGTTGTCTATCTTGATCTCGTCCAAGGGCACATGCAGGTTTGCATCCGCCAGACATTTCTTTAGATTTGATACGTGAAACGTATCATGTATGCCTTCTAATTCTTGTGGTAGTCTTAATCGGTAGGCCACAGGCCCGATCCGTTCGATGATCTCAAATGGCCCTACATACCGTGGTGCTAATTTTCCCTTCTTGCCAAACCGTACTACGCCCTTCCAAGGTGATACTTTGAGTAACACTAGATCACCGATGTTGAATTCTAGTGGCTTTCGCCGATTATCGGCATAACTCTTCTGACGATCTCTAGCTGCCTTTAGCCTTTCCTTGACTTGAAAGATCTTATCGGTGGTCTCTTGTACAATCTCCGGACCAATCAATTGACCTTCCCCAAATTCTGCCCAAACGACAGGTGATCGACATTTTCTCCCGTACAGTGCCTCAAATGGCGCACACTTAATGCTTGAATGATAGCTGTTGTTATAGGAAAACTCGATTAAAGGAAGATGAGTATCCCAACTCCCTCCGAAATCGATAACACACGCCCTAAGCATGTCCTCCAGTGTCTGGATAGTACGCTCACTCTGACCGTCGGTTTGAGGATGGTAAGCCGTACTCATGTCCAACCTTGTCCCCAAAGCCTTCTGCAACGTTTGCCAAAATCGCGATGTAAATCGACTATCACGATCAGATATAATAGACACAGGCACCCCGTGTCTTGCTACCACCTCGCTGATGTAAATTCTCGCTAACTTGTCCATTTTGTAGTCTTCACGAATTGCTAGAAAATGGGCCGACTTAGTCATCCTATCCACAATAACCCAAATCGAATCGTGCCCACCACTTGTCCTGGGCAACTTTGTAATAAAGTCCATAGTTATATTATCCCATTTCCACTCAGGGATCTCCGGTTGTTGTAACAGTCCCGAGGGTTTTTGATGTTCGGCCTTTACCTTTGAGCAAGTCAGGCACTTGCTAACATAACTAGCTATGTCTTTTTTCATTCCAGGCCACCAATACATATCTCTTAGGTCATGATACATCTTATCCGCTCCGGGATGGACAGAGTATCTTGTTATGTGTGCTTCATCCATGATCAAGGTCCTCACATCTCCTGTTAATGGCACCCAAATTCGTTCCATAAGGTACAACGCACCGTCTTCTTTTCTCTCCAATTGCTTGTCTAGCCCTCGCAACATTTCCTTTGAAGCATTCAAGTCTTTGGTTGCTTCTGTCTGCGCTTCAAGTATCTTACCCTTGATACCCGAATGAATCGTCATGCTCATAGCCTGTCCTCTCCTTGGCTTGACCCTTTCTTTCCTACTTAAGGCATCAGCTACTACATTAGCCTTACCCGGGTGGTAGCGAATCTCACAATCGTAGTCGCTAAAAAGTTCAATCCAACGTCTCTGCCGCATATTCAAATCCTTCTGGTCAAAGATATGTTGTAAGCTTTTGTGATCAGTGTAAATAACACTTTTCGTCCCATACAAGTAGTGCCTCCAACTTTTGAGTGCAAAAACCACAGCACCCAGCTCTAAATCGTGAGTGGTATAATTCTTCTCGTGAACCTTTAGTTGTCGGGACGCGTATGCAATTACCTTGCCCCTCTGCATCAACACACATCCAAGACCCTGGTTCGACGCATCGCAGTACACTACAAAGTCGTCCGGCCCATCGGGAAGAGTCAGTATTGGTGCGTTACACAACCTATCCTTCAGTGTCTGAAAGGCTTCCTCTTGCTCTTCATTCCAATCAAACTTCTTGTCTTTTTGTGTTAAAAGGGTGAGAGGTTTGGCAATCTTTGAGAAATTCTCAATAAATCGTCTATAGTAACCCGCTAGCCCTAAGAATGAACGAACCTCTGAGGGTGTCTTAGGGGTGCTCCACTTCTTTATTGCCTCAACCTTACCGGGGTCTACATGTATGCCATTGTTGTTAACCACGTGACCAAGGAAATGAACTTCCCGCAACCAAAATTCGCATTTGGAAAATTTGGCAAATAACTTCTCCTTCCTAAGTAGTTCCAGAATTAACTTTAAGTGCAACTCGTGTTCCTCTTTAGACTTAGAATAGATCAAAATATCATCGATAAAGACGATAACAAATTTGTCCAAAAATGGCTTACATACACGGTTCATTAAGTCCATGAACACCGCAGGGGCGTTAGTCAACCCAAATGGCATAACAGTGAACTCATAATGTCCATAGCGAGTTCTAAATGCAGTCTTTGGGATATCAGCCTCGCGTACCCTCAACTGATGATAACCAGAACGAAGGTCTATCTTGGAGAAGTAACGCGAGCCTTGTAATTGGTCAAACAAATCATCAATTCTAGGAAGAGGATACCGGTTCTTGATGGTTAGTTTGTTTAGCTCACGGTAGTCGATGCACATTCGAAATGAACCGTCTTTCTTTTTGACGAATAGAACAGGTGCTCCCCAAGGCGAATGGCTAGGTCGAATGAATCCTTTGTCTTGAAGTTCCTGAAGTTGGTTAGACAGCTCCTGCATTTCTGACGGTGCCAACCGGTACGGTGACCTTGCGACGGGAGTCGCTCCTGGGATTAAGTCGATTCCAAATTCCACCTGTCGAGAAGGGGGTAATCCTGATAGATCCTCCGGAAACACCTCAGGGAAGTTCCGTACGGTCGGAATATCTTCTAGTTTCCTCTCATCCGCAGTCGCACTCATGTGGTGCTTCAAGTTTTCTTCGGACCGTTCACCACGAACCTCAAGTACTTCTCCATTCGGCAAGGGTATACGCACTATTTTCTCATGGCAAACTATTTCAGCCTTAAGACCCGATAACCAATCCATCCCCACAATCACATCAAAACTTCCATGCCCAAAAGGTATTAAATCTATGGGAAAAGTGAGATCTTCTATTCTTAAGTTGCACCCACGAATGATTTTATTGATTTCTACCCTTTTCCCATTGGCTATCTCAATCATATAACTAGTTTTCAGTCTACTAGGCTTCACACTTAATAAAGGTACGAATTTAGTGGAAATAAAGCTGTAATCAGCGCCAGAATCAAATAGTACTGTAGCATAGAGATCGTTTAAAGAAAAAGTACCCGTCACAATGTTGGGGTCTTGGCGGGCTTCGCTGGCACCCATGACAAAAGCCCTCCCACGAGCTTGATTTCCGTTGTTGCCTTGATTACGATTACCTTCGATGGCCAATGTTTGGTTTGGTCGGTTTCCTCCCTGATTAGGAGCTCTGTTTAGTCTTGGGCACACGTTTCTGTAGTGATCAGTACTACCACACTCATAGCATGCCCCACGATTGCCGGCTAGATTCACTACATTAACTGGTGCTACAATCTTTGCCCCACTCCTACAATCCTTAGCATAGTGACCAAGTCGGTTGCAGGTAGTGCAGGAACGACAAGGTACATTCTGATAATGGTGGTAGTTGCAACTAGTGCACTTTGGTGCAGTACCCACATACTCTTTCCTAGCAGGATTAGTTGCCACGAATCCGGCTGCTACTCTAGCCCTCTTGTTGTTATTCCGGGCATTCCCAATCTTGCTTGCTTCACCAACATCTTTTCTTTTCTCATTAACCTTCATCAACTTTCCAGTTCTGATTGCGTCATCGGTCAATGTCCCGGCCTTCAGTATAGCACTCTGGATTGTGGCCGGTTCCGTTGCCGCAACCATCGATCGGATTTCAGGGACTAATCCATGTATATATCTCCCAATTCGTTTGGATTCAGGGGTAACCAAGTGTGGGACTAGTCTGGCTAGCTCATGGAATCGGTCTGTATATGCAGCATGGTTAGCACCCACCATTGCGTGGTTCCAAAATTCCGTCTCCAATTTTTGCATTTCATTACTCGGACAAAACTCTTCTACCATTAACGCTTTAAAATCCTCCCATGACATTCCCATTGCTGCAAGCCTTCCCCTGGCTTGAATTTGCATGTTCCACCACGTTAGAGCCTTATTAATCAAAGAGCTTGCTGCGTATTTGACCTTTTGACTTTCAGCACAGTTGCTGATATCCATCACCGCTTCCATCTTCTCTATCCACCTAGTAAGTGCCAGTGCACCTCCCTTTCCATCAAAGTCCCTTGGTTTGCAGGCCAGGAACTCCTTATAAGTGCAGCCGTTGGCATTCCCTGCATTGTTATTTCCTTCGCCACCGGCCCTTTCTCCATCTCCTTCTCTATTAGCATTATTGTCTCCACCGCCATTGTTAGCTTGGTTGGCAATGTTGTCACTGATTTGGGTAACAATATTGGGAATGAGTGCTTGCAGTTGCTGCGCTATGAGCTCAGCGATGTTGGGATTTGCGGCCTCGCCATCTTCTGGACCATTACCACGACCTCCACGGCCGCCACGGTTACCTCTACCTCTAATGCGACCGCGCGTGTTCTGACGTCCAGACCTCCGTGTAGACATGTTCTATATAAACGGAAATTTCACAAGTTAGGCGAGATACAAGTTCCCGTTTTCAGACTCACGTTGCATCTAGCATGGCATACACATGGTATACTGTTTGCTTTTAGTCGTAAAGATATAATAAAGGTTTCACGTTTGTTCTACCTACGGATCACTCACGTGTCTATTCGAGCTCAAGACCGTAATTTGTTTTGCAGGATGCTCCGTGATACTTTAAGTGTCCTTGTGCTAGGTATGTGTGCATGGCGGTGATCAGGCGCAATGCATCCATACTTATCACAACTCTCCTTAAGGCACCACTAATCATCCCGGCCCGCTAACATAGGTCGATACTCTACTTCCTATAGGTCTAGGCAATTATGAACACTCGGCCATGTATGATACTAGATCACATAGTCATTCGAATTGTTGGCCCTACTCTAAAGCAACATCACACAAGAACATGCAGTAAAGCTGGGTCAAGAATTCTAAGTCTATATGATTTGGATCATACATTATTAAAAGTGCTCACGTACCCTTCCCTTTATCTACTATCAACAAATAAGAGCGAGAAAATAAGTGTGCACATAGACATTCAAGAGGCTTGCATGAGTGTATGGTATCACCAAATAGTGCAAATTGTATAGCATGAGTAATAAAAAAAATATCGATAATTACTGAATTTTTGTCTTTTATTTATAGTAGTCTCGAGACCTCAAAGCAAGCATAGTTTGTTAATAATTCCTAATCCATAAAACATTAATAGAAACGGCCTAATTCCTAGATAGACTACTCTGATGGATCCTCCTCGGAATCTTCTTCGGGGTCTTCCTCGGAATCCTCCTCCGGGTCTTCCTCGGAATCCTCCTCAGCCTCTCTCAAACGCTCAATCAGTTGTCCTTGCGCCTTTTGCATCCTTTCCAACTCCTGAATTTTATGACCTTGCTGCAACCGCTCTATTGTTTGGCGGTTCAGTCTTTCATGTAGCATGTCGACCTTGTTTTGCAACTGCTGAATAGAGCAATTTTCCTCATATTCTGCAACTCTTAACCTCTTGTAAGGGTCATCATACCCCACTGGAACAGGCTCTGGGTGTCCGAAAGGAGCATAACGGGGACGACTTGTCGCCTCATGCTCGAGTACGCGGTGTTGTCCATCGGTTGTCTGTATCATTCCAACCGAGCGCATCATTTCTTTGAGTTGCTGGATCTCTTGCTCTTGTTGCCGAATTTGTTGATCTCTTTCGGCGAGCTTCCTTTTTAAGGAGGAGATCGTCAGTTCGGATTTGGTAGGAGTTCGGATTGTTCGTACCATTGTATCTTAAAATAGAACAAATAATGGGTGTTAGCATTGGAAATTGTCATCCGGGGCCTACAACTACTAGTTAAACCGAGGGTATGACCCTATGAAAAATCAAATCATGAAAGGTACAATGCACACATAGTTTCTAACATGCAACTATATGGGGTACTTAGGTTATAGTCTAGGTCAATCCACCTAATTCTCTATAACCAATGGCTCTGATACCAATCTGTCACACCCCGCCTTGGCGGAAACACGAGGTGCGACGGAGAGGATCGTCATAACACATTGATATATGAATAGAAAATTTTACTAAATGAGTTCACACCAACGTGTCACGACGTTCCCCGACACAAGAGGAGACTTGTGCCGTGGTAAGTCACTTCACGACAACCATAGTCAACAATTTAAAAACAAGAACACACGAAGTAGTTGTTCCCACAACCCGGGACAAGTATACGGGGCTACAAGCCCTAGATTTATGATAAAATCCAAGTTCATAATAGGATAGTAAAATGAAAGAGTCCTTAGTCAACTGCCCATGTCATGCTAAGGCTATCTAGGGTCACCTAAGCTCCTTAGGCATGGTTATTAGCATTACCTGAAAATGAACACTCGAAAATGTCAACATAAAGTTGGTGAGCTCGCAGGTTTAAAGTAAAAGCATAGTTGCCGTGTAAATTGTTTAAGTAGGACATATGTGCACGTATAGCATGTTAAGCGTGTAGATGTTGTACCAACATCCGAACCACCAGGTTCAATAGGAATCAATAGAAATCGAATCATTGTCTTCCAAGCAGTTATTATAGCATACCCAGCTGGAGCATAAACCGTTGGCTCATAGGAATATAGGAATCAATAGTCATCAACCAACAACAAGTAGTCTTTGCATATACGTCACATAAGTTGTCCAAAATAAATAAGAAAGAGTCATCACGGCATAAAAAGTTTAAAAGAGAGTTTGAGTGTCATTCTCCCCCGAGAAATATAGTAAAAAGGGGCCACGAGTACTCACCTTAGTTGCGGGTTGTCACTTGAATCTTAACGTGCTCGGAAATCTACAAGCAATCGTATAATCTAAGTTATATTCTATTCACGCGTAGAAGTTCTCTTTTGTACTAACCTTAAATTTAATTAGGTTCCGCGATTAAGTTTTACTGTAGGTTACATGAGGGCATCCATTCCTTGGGCCTAACCCCAATATACATATTTGAGGTTTCAAACCTTGGTTATTTTCCTTTTCAAATGTGTATGTTAAATTCTGAAATTTTGGGTAAGCTTTATGTATTTTTAAAATGATTTAAACGTCCTAATTATTTTCCTAAACTTTTAGGGCAGAGGTCTTAATGTCTCTATTATTTTATATAAATTTTTCTAGGGTTAAATAATATGTTAATTATTTTTAAGAAATACTTTAATTAGTGTTGGTCAGAAAATGCCTTCAGTTTGCGCGTCACAAAGTTTTTATTTCTTTAAAATACTAAACAACCTTAATAAAATCTAAAAATTTTACAGTAACTTAAAAACACATAAAAATTCTTTAATATAAATTTTTGTCCACCAATTCGGATATTTAAATGTTTTACAATATTTTAAACTCTGGTTAAAGAAATTCCCTAAACTCCCAGATTTGACAAACAAAAAGTTCTTGTCCAATTAAAATAGAAAATAAATACAATAAATTCTAATATTTTCTACAGTGATTATAAACACTCTAAAGTTTATCCATATTAAGTTTTAGGCTTTAATTCGTAGTCTTGGATAAGTTGTGATGTTTGAAACTCTGTTATCGAAACCCCCTCGGATTTCCAGATTCAACAACAACAATGTTTTTAACTAATTAAAATAGAAAACCAACTTTATAAATTCTGAAATTTTTTACAGGACTTCGAAATCTCATGGAATATGCTCCAGATTTATTTTGAAGAATTTTCGTGATGTTTAGAATAAGTTTTTGAAATAACAAACTTAGTAGGTTAAAACTGTTAGAAATCACAGATCTGCGCACCTAAACGATTTTGATTATTTGGGTGACCAAATCAACTTAGTTTTGTATGAAACCAGTTGGAGATGAAAGGAGACTCAAAGAACTTATCTTTAGTGTCAAGAATCGATTTTTTTCATTCTGTTTTGGCCGAGATATGGCCTATTAAAGTTAGTACATATTCTGCCCAGATTATAGGTTCTTGTTCTTTAAGTTTTAAATCAAATAGACCAATCCTTAGGGTTTGATATTCAACAAAACACATCAAAATCATAACTTTATGTGTGATTAGGATGTGTTTAATCCATCAACCACGTTTTACATGTAAAGAAACAAGGAGAAGAAATTAAAGATTATAGAGGAACCTGTACATACCTAAACTTCTCAAATGAAGATCAAAGGCACAAGCTTTCCTTGAGGATTGAAGAACAACAATTATGAAGATGTGTATGCTTGAAAGAAATCAAGAGGAGAGAAGGAATGGGCTGCAAATTTTCGATGGAATGAATGTAGGGTGTTTAGGATGTTTAGATGTGTTTAGATATGTATATATGAATTCAAATTTGAGTTTTAGTTGCTATCCTCCCCCAAAACTCTCTCTTTTGGTTTTATCTTCTTTTTTTTTTTTTTAAAAAAAGCCTTGGCCGTAGATATATATGTATATATATATTTTTAATTTATTGTTTTCATTATTATTATTATTATTATTATTATTATTATTATTCTCTTTTAAATTTTATCTTTTTTTTTAGCCTTAAGCGACTTACTTATTATAAGTTCCTAGTGTTGTATATATTTATTTCTTGTAGGTGTGTTTAGCTATTTATGTATTATATTGACTTATTAGGGTTACCACTTTGAGTGATATTTAAACTTGTCATCTAGTATCAACTATTATCCACATATTATTAGTATTAGTGTTATACATTTAGTTGAGGGATTCATTCACCCATACTCGCTCTAGAGACATTTGCTCGATAACCTTGTACACTAGGAATCGGTTAAATGTTCTACCACCTTATTTGAAGAATTTAGACATATATAACACCTAATTCTAGTATTTACTAGACCTTAGGTATCACACAAGCACATAGATTTAGGTCGTATAACAAGTTAAACTCAACTAACCTGTTTTTGGTGACGGATGTCACAGATGGTGATGGGTGGTGGAGTGTTGGTAGATGGTGGCAGGGTGGAGGTGGTCTAATTTGTCTTGTCATGTTTGTTTGGTGGTTTGTGTTGGTAGTGGTGGCGATATACGGTAGTTGGTGACGGTATACTATGGTGAGTAGCCTTCTCCGGCAATGGTGATGGGAAGATAGTTAAAAAAAAATAACAGGTGGTGGCCAACCGAGTCGGTGATGGTGGTTGTAGGGGAGAGAGAAATGATAGGTGGGGTAATTATATAGTAAGGGTGGGGTATATTTGTTTTAATTTTTTTAGTGACAATCAATTTACCAATAATATTTAAGTATTTATTATAATATTTAAATATATAAAACTGAAATTAATAGAATAAATTAAAGTCAGGAAGATATTTGTGTCATTTTAAACACACTAGGGACCAACATTAAAACAAAAGATAAACTATAAGGATGAATGTCATAATTTTTAAAATACGAAAACTAAATCTACAATTTCGTGTAAATCATAAGGAACATAAACATAATTAACTTTTTATTATATTACCATAAAAGTCATACTTGTTTGTCTATTTGATGGGATTTAGACTCTTGATTATATTTGAAAAGGTAATTTATCTTTTATAGATTTCCGTTGACTGATCTTAATAATCATATTACTACGTACAATGTTTTATTTAAAGTTTAAGTTTATGACATTTTCGGTATAAACATGAAAATACGTTGATGCTAATGTTAATGAAAGTCACATATCATTAAATATTCCAAAAATAATATCATAATATTAGTATTAATTCTAGGAAGATGATTTATACATAAAATTATTTATCGTACATAACAAAAAGTGATTATTATACCAATAACGGTACATGGTATTATGGAATAGTGTCCTCCTACTGAGAGGTTGTGGGTTTAAGTCCTGATGTGGATAATGAAGTAGATTTAATAGTAAGTTTAGTGATTGTGTGTTTACTATTAAAAAAAAGTGATTATTTAAATCAAATCATTTATTTTAATTTTACTAAAGGTCTTGTAGTTTAACGATATCTGATATTCTTAATGTCTTACAAGAAGTTTAGGTTCAATGAATGTGTATTTAAGGTTAAAAAAAGATTTATCTTAATTTTTAAAAGGTTACAAGACTATGATTTGGTATTATTGTAATTATGTGAAAAGGAAGGGTCAATGATGTTAGCGTAAATTGAGCCGCCTCGTATAACAAAAAGCACTCGTTACCCGGTGGGCTTAATTTGTTTTGCCTTTCCGAGTTTTTTCTCCTCTCCTTCGTCCGCCGGTTCCCTGAGTCCTCTCCGTCGCTTCCCGGAGTAAAAATCTCAGGTTGTTTTCGGATTAGGGTTTTCAAATTCACCAGCTTTCCCCCAATTTTCAGACTCCAATTCTTCATACTTGTTCTAATCTAAATCTTCGATTCAACCCTATACTCATATTTTTACTGATTTTCTCAATTTCGATGGGATCTCTTGCTTTGTAAGCTTTCTCTTAGCACAGAAGTTAATCGGCGTAGAAGAAATTCTCCAAATACTCATTTTCTTTATCAGAATTGCGTTTATGGCGATCAGATTCACCGTTTCTTACTCCGGCTATGTTGCCCAAAACCTAGCCTACACCGCCACCGGAAAAACGAGTACGTATCGTATTTTTCACGAGGTTTTTGCTCGTCCTCGTTTATTCCAGAAGCCTGAACGAGATCCGACCCCCGGGTATCGTCCGGCAAGAACGGCGGTGTCAGGATGTTCGGTTTCGACGTATGCAACTCTTGCCTGTGATTTTCTTGGCGTTGAGAGTTGTTCCAAACCTTCTCCGCTTGTTGTTGGATTGATCTCGTTGGTGAAGTCAACGGCTGGTGGTGGTGGTGTCGCCGGTAGTGGTTCGGGGGTTTTTGGGATTTCGCCGTTGAAGGCGTCTTCTATTATTCCATTTCTACAAGGATCGAAGTGGCTTCCTTGTAACGAAATTAACAGTACGGAGGTGGATAAAGGCGGTACTAAGACAATGAAGGACGCTCAGGCGATTAGTGAGTGCGTCAAAAGTTGTGATGTTGGTAGTGGAAAAGCAGCGATCGTTGAGAGGAACAATTGGCTTTCGAAATTGTTGAATGTTTGTTCTGATGACGCTAAGGCTGCCTTTACCGCTTTGAGTGTGAGTATATTATTCAGATCGCAATTGGCAGAACCAAGGTCAATCCCCTCAGCATCTATGAGCCCTACCCTTGATGCTGGTGATCGCATTCTGGCCGAAAAGGTATGATCCTAGTATTTAGCTTATTGTATCAAGTATCATAGCTGATAAATGCAGAACAACCTACTTTAGCTCTTGAGTATCAACTACCATTTTGGTTTAGAGTTTTGAGACTGCCATTTTCATCTCCTATAGGTGTATAAGTGTATTAGTTGAAATTCGTTTGGATGTTTGTGGTTTATTAGAGTTTTGGTGATGATGCTGAATTGCTAATTCGTAAAAAGAAATTGGAACTGCTGGTTTCTTTTGATGGAGTTGAAGGTGTTGTCAAGTAAATGTTTCATGATTGGCTAATGCATTAAAGTACAACTTTGCACCACTCAATTATATGCAATAAATGGTTTCATAAACATTAATTGTTGTGAAAGATACTTAGGCTTCGTTTGGTTTGTGGGATTTGGAATTCCTTCCCTCCATTGTTTGATTCACTCATGGATTATGACTTGCTGGAATTCCATGACTTTAGGAATTCATAAATCCTTCCCATCACATATGGATTTGTCAAATCCTTCAAAAAATAATTCATGCCATCATCAATCTTGTACGTATGCTTCCCTTTGACGATTACATGCCATCTTCGACCTTCCGCTTCTGCTTCTCTCCGACAATTACATGCCATCTTCGACCTTCGTTTGGCGACGTACCTTTGACCTCCCACAGTGTACTTCCAATGAGTCTAGGGTTAAACCTCTGACGATGCATCTTCGAAGATTGCTTCCCTCCGACAGCGATGATGCTACGGTTGAACCTTCGTTAGGTATGATTTGAATTTCTTCACTAGTTTTTTGGTCTAGGGTCTTCATTGAACTGCTTTGATGATTTTGCTGTATATAATCTTTGATTTTGATTGTTTTATACAGTATTCAATTTTTTTATTGCAGTTTTGGTTCATATAATCTTTGATTTCAATTGCTGTATACAATCTTTGATTTTGGTTGCTGTATTCGATTTTTATTTCTTCACTCCGATCAGCGTATTTGGTTTTTGATTTCTGGTTTATTTCATGTTCTTTTCCAATTCTTGTCTAGGAAAAGCTTTTCATATATTCAAATTCCTACAAATTCCTATATCAAGAGATTCCTTGGTCAAATTTCAGTTTTCAGTTTCACTATGTGAAATAAAAGAAACCCAGACCGAAGCCCAAAATTAAAGAAACTTGAACTGAAGACCCAACCATTGTTAAGAAATTGGGATCAGTCTAGGCCCGGACTAAAAACCCGAAACTTTGATTTTTTTAAAGCAATATTTTGTAAAGCTTATTGTGATGCTACATTTGAATCTATCTATAAGAGATCCAAAGCAAGATAAATCTAATTATGCAAGAAATAACTTAGAAGTTCACTTTGGATCACATCAAAACAAAATTAAGCGCGACTGAAGTTAAAGAAAACAAATGGGAGATTATAGTATGCAAAACCTTGAGAAGTTAATTAGCAAAGATGCAAACCCAGAAAGTGTTAATTATAACAACTTTTGCTTGAATTAGAAGTCGGTAGGAGAAAGTGTAGTATACTAGTATATGGTTGATGCAAATGAATCGATCTATAGGAGAAAAATTGAGAAAATCTCTACATAATTGTATATGTCACATTCAAATCAGAGAAAATGTGGGAGAAATTTTCTACATAATATTTATCTCTAATGCACCGTTCGGTTGGTGAATGATTAGGTTTACGGGTTTTGGACATGCCAGGTTAGATTGAGAGCCCGAAGACCGAACTAGACTAAGAACTTTAAACTTTGGCCTGGTTTTAGTTTGGAACTGCACAGACCATCAGGCTTTTCGGGTTGAATGAACACGAACGGGGCTTGTTCGTGTTCGTTCTTTTAACTTTAGCCGAACAAATAAACGACCACAAATGGATTATTATGCTTGTGTTCGTTTAAGTTTAGAGTTTAGCCGAACAAATAAACGAACACGAACGATAAACGAACGAATTTTTTGTGTTCACTCTTTTAGAAGATTGGTTTGTTTGTGGACTAGTGTGTCGTGGAGGCCAGTTGCAAAAGGGGCTAGGGTTTCTAATTTTGTCTTCAATAATTCAAACTGCAAATGCCACACTGTAGATAAGTTTAATTATTCATTTTTTTATTCCAAAATAAATGTAAATTTAATTTATTAATTTAAAAATTACAAATTTATATATGAGTTTAAATATACTTTTATTATTGTTTAAATCATTTAATTGTAATTTATAAATAAGTTACAAATTTAACAATAAGGACTTTAATTAATTTATATTATGTATATGATTAAATTTAATATATATTACTAATATCTATATATACAAACGAACATAAAGGGATTTAAATGAATGAACATAAACAAACACATAACCGAACGTTTACGAACATTAATGAACGAACGGGAGCTTTGTTCGTATTCGTTCATTTTAACGAACAAAAAATTTTGTTCATGTTCGTTCATTTATTGAACAATCAAACATAAACGAACTTTCCGCCGAACGATTTCATAAACGGTTAATGGACGTTCGGTCAGCCCTAGTTTTATTTGTTCTGTGCTGTGGATGTCTTGATAAGACCAAGATGATTGTTTGCAAGATTTTGACTTTTTGGTTCGTATTGGTATAGGTTTCTTACATCTTTCGAAAGCCAGAAGTTTCAGATATTGTAATATTCAGGGCCCCTCCCATTCTTCAGGTGACCTTTAGCTATGAATTTTATTTTGTACAACAAAAATCTTGTTTTTATCTTTTTTTTATTGTTGAGATATTGATCTATGATTGTGCAGGAAATTGGTTACAACTCTGGGGATGTATTTATAAAAAGGATCGTAGCAAAGGCTGGAGATTGTGTTGAGGTAAGATATTTTCTTATTTTAAGAGATTTACTGCTCTTGCTTTGATGAGCGACATGTTAATTCAATTCATATTTTTTAGGTTCGAGGAGGTAAACTGTTGGTGAATGGTGTTGCCCAAGATGAAGAATTTATTTTAGAGCCATTAGCTTATGAAATGAAACCTATGGTACTTCACTTTCCTTCAACTTTTCTTAGCAATCGTCATTATTACCTATATCCAACCTTAATTGCTAATTTTCTTTCTTGTTTTTAGATTGTACCAGATGGCTACGTCTTTGTGATGGGTGACAACCGTAACAACAGTTTTGACTCCCACAACTGGTAATACTTGCTATCTTAATTTTTTTTTTATTACATAGGCAAATACAGTGAATATATATTAGAGTCGGTGAAATGGGTCGGTGGGAAGTGTCAGCTAACAAGTCAAAATAGGTTCAGGTAAAAACTTGTAAAGAAAGAGGGTCATTTTTGTTGAACTATAAAAGTTATTAATGTACAAGCAATAATTACAATATTGTTACAAAATAACCTACACCTTTTGATAAGAACTATATTGATTACACTGTGGATGACTAGCTTGACCTGTTTGTTTCTTTAGTTAAATCTACTGGTTTAACTCATTTATCGACCATTTTTTTTATGTATTTATTCTTAATTCTGGAGGGGTTTGTGATTGCAGGGGTCCCTTGCCTGTAGAAAACATTGTGGGTAGGTCTGTGTTTCGGTATTGGCCACCCACAAAAATCTCGGACACCATTTATGAAGCAAGAAGAAGTGTGGCACATTCCTGACACATTTTCATCCTCCCAATCTGCTCAGAGGGTGAATCTTGAATCACTGGTTTTTTTGACAAATTGGTTTTTGTCCCTCTCTTTTCCTTTACCCTTTTCACTTAAAATCCCAAGCATTGTGAATACTTTTACCTCTTTGGTACTTTTACCTGTTGATCGGCCATTTGTGGCCGTTTTTAGATTCGTTTATGTTCTTTTAATTGTTTATGTGTGTTTAATTCTCTTTCTTCCGAAATTGAGTAAAGATTGTAATCACTTTTGTGTAGTCTTTGTTCACCAAAAAAAAAAAAAAATTTCTTGTAGCTTTGAGCAGATACAACTTTCATTCTCGAATAGGCGAATAGCCGTAAATTCTGACTTGGGGTGTTAATATTTTGGCCCAAAGCGAGTAAACCGATCAAAACCAAAGCAATTTGATCAGTGTGGCCTTCTGTTACTTGGCTGACTAATTTAAGGTTTTGAGCATCCAGCTTTGTATTGCATCCTAAATGAACTTTTATATCTACATTCTTTCTGATATTTTATGTCATATGCAACCTGTAAGGGCACAAGTTTGAAGCCAAGGTTCTTCACCAAACTTTATTTGTTCTTTTATTTCTTTTTATAAATAATATTTACATGTTTATGTTTTCTGAAGGATCAAGGAATCAATGGCCTTCAATGCATTGATATTTGCTAGATTTGGTTCTGCAAAGAACATGGAAATTGTGTTAATACTTATACGTCGTTAAGCCTAGTCGAGTTCTTGTTAGCTCGTTAGTAATGCCCCAATTTTTAAAACATAAATAAAATCATATCTCAAGTTATTTTAGAATAAAAGATTTATTTAACAAATAAGTGAAAGCTACAAAACTGTTTTGAACCCTCGGGTTCATATAAAAGCCAGAAAGTTAAAAATTTACATCAAAAGATGCTTTCTCACTAAACAACCGGGCGTTAAGTTTCAAAAACACTGTTTTACTTAAATACATGACAACCGTCAAACTGAAGCTTTGTCCCTTGTTTTTGATAAAACCTGCAAAACATTTTACAAAATAATATCTGATAAGCTACGAGAGCTTAGTGAGTAAACTAGACTGTCAATCATATAAACACATGAATATAATCATATTATAAGCACTGTCAACAACTGATAATAATCTCTGAGTAATTAACTGAGCCACTACTGCCCAAGGTAGTATGCTTACTGATTCACATGATTAATTAACTGAGCTCCGGTACTGTGCTATTTCTGAGCCACTACTGCACAAAGCAGCATGTTTATTAATACTGAGCCTTACTGTACATGGCAGTAAGCTTAACACACATAAACATATATACTGTAACATTACTGTAACACTACTGAACCTTACTGAACATAGCACCCAAATCTGGGTGATCTAACATATCAATAACCTGATATAATAACATACATGCCGTAAATATGACTAGTAGTCTAGAAGACTCACCTTGTAATAGTTAGGATAAGCAAAGATCTCCAACTGATACTGATTCTGATACAAGGTCAATCACCTTCCTATATATAACATACAACAAAGTATCACTTTAAAGCAATCTGATCTGAAACATAGCCTACACGGGCCGTGTACCCCTACACGGGCCGTTAACCTTAAACGCTACACGTCCTGAGCTGGCTACATAGCCAGTGTTGACCAGTCATCCTACACGGACCGTGTTATGTACACGGGCCGTGTACTCCTCCTGCTACACGACCATGTCTTGGCTACATGGCCGGTGTTGACAACTCACCTACACGGGCCGTGTACTCCCACACGGGCCGTGTACCTCATACTCTACACGACCATGTATACCAACATGGCCCTGTGACCGCCTTCTACTCTACACGGGCCGTGTACCTCTACACGGGCCGTGTACCTCTACACGGGCCGTGTACCATACAGACCCAGCGACTGTTTGCTGTAACTCCAGCCAAACCACCCACAAAACTCACTTATAATTCATAAAAACGCTTATGGGATGTTGTCCTACATCCCAAACAACTTATAAACTGAACATATCATCAAAAACAAGCTTACTCCATGATTCACCATTGAATCACTTGAAAAACCCATAAGACTTGAAAAACATGGTCAAGAATTCTTACCTCAAGCTTGTATAGTTACTATAATCTGTTGTAGGCACTTGTTCTACTGTCCTTGATCAAGAAACTGAAGTAACAATTCTAGCCTTGAGAGCATCCGTAGGTTTTGTTCTTGTAAAAATGAAGTCTTTGACTTCAATTAGTCAAAGATGGAAATATATATATATATATATATATATATATATATATATAAAACTATGGACTAATTGCACAATTAGTCCCTCAACCTTTCCAAGTTCCGTTTTGACGGTTTTAGCCCCTCTAGTTCATAACCACATAGTATCACATATATCCATTAGTAACTCGTATACCACTTTGTACATTTCTCGCGTTAACTTAATAATAGAATTTCCGGGTGTTACAACTCTTCCCCACTTGAAATGATTTCGTCCCCGAAATCAACTGCTGTTATGTTTAGAATAATATCATCATTTCCTGTACAGGACTTCATGCATCTACTGACCCCTCTTTTATACTTTTACCGGTTCCTTGACCCTTCTACTCTGTTTATTAGATTCAACTGCTAACATCTGCTGAAATATAACACACGAAAGATGTTCTGAATTTATAACAACTCTGATCTATAAACTGCTTTTCCCCACATATACCATAATTCTGAATAACTGATCGAATTCCGGGCTTAGTCTTCTCTCCTTTCTAAATCTGATCACCTCTTTCCACAGTGCTATTGTCAATGATACATATCCCCTACTGAAGACTGGTGTGGTAATCTTTGTTTATCTGTATAACCCTTCTGTCTATTCTGAACATCTGACAATCTATTACATACCTTCTGAATCTGTTCTGTCTTTCGCTGTACCATTTCTGTACTACCCCACTCTGTCTGACTCACATCACCCAATACACTGAAGTTCAATTTTAATATCATACATTAGCATCCTGGTGCTGGACTGGTATCTGTTATAACACGAATTTCTGTCAAACAAATTTTTACCCCCGGCTTTCCTTCTAAATCGATAACACAATCATAACATATATTTTCCATCAACTGTGTATCCCTTTCATTCTGACTGTACTGAGATAAGACTTATCCCTCAACTCAATATGAAAGTTGTTTCAAATTCTGAAAACACAACTGGCATCCCTGTCTGATTCAGTAAAAACTGATATACTACCACAAGATACAATTTCTTTCACACATACCTCTGTTAACTGTTCTGCATAACAAGTTTCTCTAACGGAAACAAGTTATATATCTTTAATGATATTTTCCCACTTGTCTGAATATTTCTCATTTCACCTCCAGCTATCAATAATTCTCTCTTAGGTATTCATACCCTTAGTAACTTCTAGTCACATCACCACTATAAACTTATGAATTTCATATAGGTGTGTCTTACACGCACCCCCATAACCTGATACTCATATACGACCATATCCGATTAACATATCATAACTGTTTTTAAACTGATTAACTACTTGTCCCCTTTAATCCCTTCGTTATAATATTTTTCACCTTTGATCACCTTTCACTGAACTGTTCTCAACACCTCTGAATAAGAGTGTCGTCACTGTCATTTAGATAATTATTTCACATCAGTACTATTTCTGATTTCCTGTTCAAACTGTCGGCTATACCATTAGCCTTACTCTGAATAACATAATATTCTATTCACAATCCTCTACTGATTCTAACCACTGTTTCTGTCACCTTTACAGGTCTTTCTCATTCAACAATTATTTCCAACTGTTATAATTTAGCGTAAACAACACTTCACATATAAACACATAATCTCATCATATTATACTGAATGCTACTATAGCGTACTAACGGTAGTCTTATATCTACTCATATCTAAATGCTATCGCAGCGCACTGACGATAGTCTTACATCACATATGAATGCTATTGCGGCGCACCAACAATAGTCTTACATCCACATATCCACCCACTATCGGGGTATATCCATCACGTATCATATACATAACGTGTCACATATACTACTATCAAGTGCAAGTCGGTGTATTCATCCTCATCCTATTTTAACTGTCTAAAAGTGTAAGCAATAATTCTGCCCCTCTGCATTAAAACACAATCCCTTCCACTGTACAAAGCAAACTCAAACTTCTGTCATTTCTTCAATCAATTTAGGTAGCGCAAAAACTGTCGTTTCACAAAATTTCTGTTAACAATCCCATAACGATACTGACCACAATCTGCCTGTCTGATGGTAACCCTGGGTACTTCCTCGGTTTACACGTCAAATATTCGTATACTATTTTCGCATATTGAAAACTCATCTGTTTCTTCTCTAACTAATACTCATAACACAAAATAAAGAAATAGCATATCCACACTGAGGATACTTCCTATTTCTATAAACTAACCACACATATAACTTTTTGGTTTTGGTACTAACACATATATTTAGTTCTTCCCCACTTGGGATATGAACTCATATCACTTTCTGTTCACATAATACTGTAACCTGGTTACTATCAAACCAGTCTATTCCAATTACTGTTTGGAATTCTCTCATAATCATGGCTATAGTTTCAACAAGGAATCTAACTGTATCTAGTTCTAACACACTTGACTGAAATCTTTACAGAATAACTAAATACTAACAATTTACTTGTAGCAGAATCAAATAACATACGAGCAACAAACTGTTGACAAGATATATACCTGGAACTACACCTGGCTTTGTTTAGACTCCTTCTCCCACTTCATCTCAGAATATACGTGGACGGTAAAGTTGAAGTAGACTTGGAATCGGTAAGCGCCGATATTGCGGTTGGATTGGGACATTCAGAACTTTGATGACCTGACTGATAACAATTATAACACACTTTGATCGGATTCTTGCAATCTCTGCTCCAGTGATCAGGTTTCCCACATTTATAACATGCCAAAGAACCAACCCTGCATTCTCCCAAATGACGTTTCTTGCATAACGAACAAACTGGATATGTCTTCTACATCACCATCTTTTCTTGAGTTTCAACTCTCGGGTTCTTATACACTGGCGTCGCCTTCTCCACTGATTTCCTCTCTGTTTCCTGTCTGATCAACTCTAACTCTCTAGCCCTTACAACATCCATCATGGATTTCACTGTTTGATACTTACTAGCATCAATAAACTCTCGAATGCTAGGTTTGAGCACCATCATGTACCTGTACATCTTCATCTTTTCATTTGCCACATAGTCTGGGCAAAAACGAGCCTTCTCCATAAACTTCACATTAATCTCTGGTACAGTCTCCTTTGTCTGTTTCAATTTGTGGAATTCATCCACAATCTTATCAACTTCTGCCTGTGGTAAAAATTGTTCGAAAACAATTTCTTTGAACTCTTCCCATGTCATAACCTCAATCTGAACATAATCTCTTTGTTTTACCTCCATATCTCACCAATCCTTAGCTGCACTTCTTAGTTGATTGGTTGCATATCTCACCTTATTCTCAGGTGCACACAAACAAGTGTGAAACGCACCTTCAATTTTGGAGATCCATCTGTGACTGACGACTGGATCAGTTGCCCCATGAAACAACGGTGGCTGACAAGCTGCAAAGTCTCTAAACATACAAACTTTCTGGGCTTCACGTATAATAACTTGAGGTTGAAGATTAACCCCACACCTGCAGCAGTTAACCTAGCTGCGACTTCCTGCCCAATAACTTCCTTATTCTGATCATTTACCTGATCTACAACCTGTTTTATGATATAAGGAATACTTCGTTCCAACGCTTTACTAATTTCCCTCGCTACAATTTCTCTAATTGCAGCTTCTGGTACTTCCTGATTTATCTCTAGGGCTCCTCCCTCCCCATCATACTGTGTTCCTAAGAGAACATGCTCATCTGTCACACTGGTCTCTACCCTTTCGGGTCTACGACTGGGACCACCCTTAACATTATTAATTGCTCTTGAACCTCTTGTATTAACCATCCTGGTAGTATAGATAAAGCATTTAGGAAAAAGGTAGCTCTATCACACCATCCTCTATAACAAACAGTTACTAGTACATCCAACATATCAGTACACCTATCATCTGATCCAAAGTATTTCTGCATATACTAAGGCATTCTATACATCTATAATCTCAGGTGTACTACTTCTACAAGTACTCCTCACCCGATTCACAAGATTCCTCATGATTTCATTAAGTTCCAACACGTATCATATGTCTGTAATAATATGAGCTCTTATATTATTAAAAACACATTACACACGTTCGATCTTAACTTTACCACAAAAAGTCCCGATTCACAGGCTTAGGCCATGTATCTCTAATAAAGTATATCACATATTCATATCATAATTTATCTCATACTGACTGCACATGTAAAACCAACTCTTAACAGTTGTAAGCATACATATCATATCTGTCCTGAACACATCATCCACAGACACATAATGCTCGCATAACACATATCAATATAATTACTAGTATACTCACTAAGATGCAAGCCTCCAGTTTGACAACTCCGCAGAACCATGGTTTAAGTCTAGACGATGCATAACACACCTCCAGATCCCTCAAACCGTGGCTATGATACCAAGTTGTAACGCCCCAATTTTTAAAACATAAATAAAACCATATCTCAAGTTATTTTAGAATAAAAGAGTTATTTAACAAATAAGCGGAAGCTACAAAACTATTTTAAACCCTCGGGTTCATATAAAAGCCTGAAAGTTACAAATTTACATCAAAAGACGCTTTCTCACTAAACAACCGGGCGTTAAGTTTCAAAAACACTGTTTTACTTAAATACATGACAACCGTCAAACTGAAGCTTTGCCCCTTGTATTTGATAAAACCTGCAAAACATTTTAGAAAATAATATCTGATAAGCTGCGAGAACTTAGTGAGTAAACTAAACTGCCAATCATATAAACACATGAATATAATCATATTATAAACACTGTCAACAACTGATAATAATCTCTGAGTAATTAACTGAGCCACTACTGCCCAAGGCAGTGTGCTTACTGATTCACATGATTAATTAACTGAGCCCCAGTACTGTGCTATTTCTGAGCCACTACTGCACAAAGCAACATGCTTATTAATACTGAGCCTTACTGTACATGGCAGTAAGCTTAACACACATAAACATATATACTGTAACATTACTGTAACACTACTGAACCTTACTGAACATAGCACCCAAATCTGGGTGATCTAACATATCAATAACCTGATATAATAACATACATGCCGTAAATATGACTAGTAGTCTAGAAGACTCACCTTGTAATAGTTAGGATAAGCAAAGATCTCCAACTGATACTGATTCTGATACAAGGTCAATCACCTTCCTATATATACCATACAACAAAGTATCACTTTAAAGCAATCTGATCTGAAACATAGCCTACACGGGTCGTGTACCCCTACATGGGCCGTGTCCCTTAAACACTACACGTCCTGAGCTGGCTACATAGCCAGTGTTGACCAGTCATCCTACACGGACCGTGTTATGTACACGGGCCGTGTACCCCTCCTGCTACACGACCATGTCTTGGCTACATGGCCGGTGTTGACAACTCACCTACACGGGCCGTGTACCTCATACTCTACACGACCATGTATACCAACATGGCCCTGTGACCGCCTTCTACTCTACACGGGCCGTGTACCATACAGACCCAGCGACTGTTTGCTGTAACTTCGGCCAAACCACCCACAAAACTCACTTATAATTCATAAAAACGCTTCTGGGATGTTGTCCTACATCCCAAACAACTTATAAACTGAACATATCATCAAAAACAAGCTTACTCCATGATTCACCATTGAATCACTTGAAAAACCCATAAAACTTGAAGAACATGGTCAAGAATTCTTACCTCAAGCTTGTATAGTTGCTATAATCGGTTGTAGGCACTTGTTCTATTGTCCTTGATCAAGAAACTAAAGTAACAATTCTAGCCTTGAGAGCATCCGTAGGTTTTGTTCTTGTAAAAATGAAGTCTTTGACTTCAATTAGTCAAAGATGGCAATATATACATATATATATATATATATATATATATATATATATATATAACTATGGACTAATTGCACAATTAGTCCCTCAACCTTTCCAAGTTCCATTTTGACGGTTTTAGCCCCTCTAGTTCATAACCACATACTATCACGTATATCCATTAGTAACTCGTATACCACTTTGTACATTTCTCGCGTTAACTTAATAATAGAATTTCCAGGTTTTACATCGTTAAATATTATTAGGTCATAGAGTACAAAATTGAGCAAACAGACATTTTAATCAAGGTGTAAACATTGTTTTGATCATTCTAAACCATGACTGAAAGGGTTTTGGAACATTTTGGGCTAGAAAATGGATGTATTATGATTTTTTTTGTTTTCCTTCAAAATTTCCACAACATCATGTCTTCTTTGAATGGTAAACTAGGCTCCACTTGGCTGGTGGTTATTTTTAAAATTTTATTCTGACATAGTAATCTAGCGGTTAGAGATATGAAATGTATAATGCCCCTAGTCTAATTTTGGGAATGGAAACGGAATATCCTTTTGCAACACTCTTCCGGCTTGATTACCCCCTAAGATAAGAGGAGGATATAGAAGGCGACGGACTTTCGCGTGAGGACTTTATTAACAGCCTATCGAGAGACGATCCTTTTTGCATCACATCTAAGGGATTCCTTGGTTCGGGTCGAAATATCTTGGGTCAAGTAAAGACTCTGGTGGATATAGAAGGCGATGAACTTTCGCGTGAGGAATTTATTCACAGCCTATGGAAAGACGATCCTTTTTGCATCATATCTAAGGGATTCCTTGGTTCGGGTTGAAATATCCTGGATCAAGTAAAGACTTTGGGTTTCTGACAATCTACCACCGCACATTCGAGAATCCCCTCCCTTCTTCCACTCCGTCCCGACGGATCGCGCGTGGTAGAAAATTTTAAGAATTTTAAAAGCGTTTTTCAGTCAATTTTTCGGGTGTCTACCAGTCAATTGTTTTCGAAGCAACAACCAAAGATACGACTTTTGGACATGTTTGTTTTCTCATTTTTTGGCTTTATTTGACGGTATTATTTTGACATAGAGTTATTGTTTTAGTTGATTAGATGTACATGTGCTCTTGTTTTATTCAATTAGTCATTATATGTTCTTACTTTAAAATATGTGCCTTAACGATTTGATTTTGTTTACTTTTGATAGTAACTTGGTAAACTTGTGGTTTATGAAAAAAATAAACCTTTACTAACAAAAGTCAATTTTGTCGGAATTATTTAAATACTGGTTAAATTTCACTTGACCCATTTTGACCTAATGTGATTCATTACCTATACTGGTTAAATTAGATACATGGAAACGTTGAACGTCATAAATTAATAATGTTTTGAGTAAAGACTAATAAGGCCCCTTTTAGCTTTAGAGGTTAAACTTGTAGCTAGAAGTGCACGCGAATATCCGATTTTGACGAAAAAATATCCGAAACCGGTTATTGGGAAAACCGATTTTTTTGCAACCGGTCCGCTTATTAAAAACCGGATAGTATAAATCGGTTCCTACACTTTTGGCCCGACCGGATATTTGACGGGTTAAATAACCGGTTACGAAATAACCAGTTTTTATCCGGGGAAAAAAACTGGATAAAATTTGAATTTTCTTTCATATATATGTTTTTTATAGTATATAAAATGTAGTTAAAAAACTACTCAAAAAAATTACGAAATCGGTTTTTTTAAAAACCGGTTTTTAGTATCACCGGTTATAGTATTATCCGAACCAGTTAGACCGGTTATAGCATTCCCGATTAAAAACCGGATATTATCTGAACCCGTTATTATTACAACCGGTTTTAACGTACGAAAAAAAACCGGTCCGGATAATACTATAACCGGTTATAGTATTATTCGATATTTGTGCACGTCTACTTGTAGCAATAGCACATAGTCGTAGAACATAAAATATGTCCATAATGAAAAACCAAATGCAACATCAACAATTTCTTCATAATTGTTAAACAACTTAAAAAATAATACTTAGAATCTTAACTTTATTTTTCATCTAATAAAACTATTATAAATAGTTACTACGTATCTCATAAAACTTAAAGGAGAAAAACGTAAACACAAATATTTAAATCAATGCCGGTTAAATTTATACATATATATACTACACTATAAAATATTTATCTTTTTTCTTTTTAAAAATTTTTAAGACTCATTAATATTAAGTAGTACGTCTGTTATACATAAGTTACAACACTTAGGGGGTGTTTGGTTCGTGGTATTTTCTGGGAATCTTTGGGATTGGAATTTCAAATCCTGAGAAATCTTGTGTTTGGTTTGTAAAAATGGGATGGGATTTCAAATCCCAGGAATCCTTGAAATCCCACAAATGAGGGATTTCTAAATCCCCCCACCCCCCATGGTATTTACAAATCCCACAGATGAGGGATTTCTAAATCCTGTGTTTCGTTCGTCGTTCGTCGTCCGCCGTCGTTCGTCGTTCGTTCGTCGTCCGCTGTCGTCCGCTGTCGTCCGCCGTCGTTCGTTCGTCGTCCGCCGTCGTTCGTCCGTTGTCTCCGTCGTTGGTCATCCGCCATCGTTCACCGTCGTCCGCCGTCATTCGTTCGTTGTCTCCGTCGTTCATCATCCGCCGTTGTTCACCGTCGTTCGTCGTCCACCGTCGTTCGTCGTTCGTTCGTCGTCCGCCGTCGTTCGCCATCGTTCGTCTTCCGCCGTCGCCGTCGTTCATCGTCCACCGTCTTTGGCTGTTGATGGAGTTTAGTGGTGGTGGAAATCCCACCTAAGAAATGTGAACCAAACACAAGATGGGATTTTAAATCCCACTAAATGCAAATCCCACCAAATACCAATCCCATTTGAAATCCCAATCCCTTTTAAAACAATACTTGAACCAAACACCCCTTTAGAGCAATATTCTAATCAATCATTCCCTTAATTACCTCAACTTATTTATGACAACCGTTGCTTTAATAAATCATTAAACATGATTACAACTATTTAGTTAATCTAATTTTGGTTAAATCACTTATATCAATACAATTTTTAAGGTTAAATTATTTTTTCCTCTATTTATTTAATGATAATATCTTTTTTATTTTATTCTTTTTCAAAAACTATTTTAATAACTAAAAAATAAAGAAAACAGAAAACAGAAAAATAAAAAAGAAAATGGATATGTTGTCGTACATATTTTTTTGACACAACATTCCACACATATCACATCGTATATTATTAAAATCGAACATGTTATGGAGCACAAACTATTGTCATTACAGTCATATTACGTGAGTACAATGCTAGTAAGATTGTAATTCATCAATCATTTAATTTAAACTCAAATCCATTGAAATTTTATTTCTTATATTATGTTCATCATGATCATATTGTATTATTAATCTCTCAATTTTAAGGCAACAAAAAAAGAGTTTCATATTATATTTTTCTATGAAATTTTTATTTTTTAGGAAAGAAAAAAATAACTATCAATATTTTAAATCTTTTCATATAATAATAGATAACCTAAACCATAAAAAATAACATTAAAAAACATGTAACAAAGGCCTTTGTATAGCGGTATTAAGTGTTGATTAAGGGGTTCCTCATTTTATAAAGTTGAGAGTTTAAGTTCTGTCGTGTCGTGAACATATCATGTATAAATTAAGTTGATGTGTGTTTGTCATTCAAAAAAAATAAAAAACATATTTTTTAATAAATATCATATTATGATAAGATTTATATTAATTTATAAAAAAATAAATAATTACAAATATATATTCATGTATACATCAAACATATTAAGTTAAAACTATAAAAGAAAAACAAACAACAAACAAATCAATTGTTTAGTATAATAATAAATTATAAAAACATATACATAGATATCACAAAATGAAAACCACTTGTGGTCCAAAAGAACGTGGAGAGTTGGAGCAGTAAAATAGTGTAGACGATTGCACCGTGTAATATCTTCTTTATGAACAGTAACTAAAACGAAAATAAAATTGATAAAACGATACCGATAGACCTATAAATAAGAATGGCAACAGGGCGGATTCGGAGCGAAGAATGGTCCTCCTGTCCCCGCTTAAAAAACCGCGGGGATTAAATGGGGATCTCCGTTGGGGATCCGGGAAAAACCACGGGGAAACGGGTATCCCCATTTAATATAAACATGTGATTAAAATAAAACCTTATTTAAAAAAAACAAACAAAACCTTAGTTTTGAAAACTTGTTTCATGTCCCACTTGACATCAACAAAGATGCTGCAGACTTTGTGATAGAAGAATCTCAATGTACTTTCTATATGAAAAAAGGAACATCTTGGAATTTTGCTCCATAATTAAAAAGATATTAATATTAACAAGGCGAAAAAAAAACACTAAACCACAGAGTTAGAATTAAAAAGAAAGAATAATCCATCTACAAGAAGAACAAATACATCTAAAACAAGAAGCACGACATAAAGTGTTTAATTTGACAATTATATCTTATATAAATCACCTCCTTTTATAATAATCTTTGTAGTATCTTCTTGTACGAGAATCTTTCTAAAGTTAAGGTCACATAATATCATCCTATTTTTTCGTAAGTGTTGACGTAGGTAGTTTATTTTCTTATTATCCAAATAGGTAACATATTTTATGGTAAACTATTAATATAAGTAAAGACTTAATTTCCTGATTAAGGTAGTTCTTACCATTGAATGACCACCAAACCTTAATGACATGACTAGAATTTCTCTATGGTTGTGATAGTGGTGTCAGATCTACTTCATGCCCTCATGTCAGACATCATTGCGGCGGCGGCTGAGTTGTTGCTGTTTTCTTTTATCCGGTAATGATGACTGACAGAAGACCGATCATACTCTACCGTCACCACCAAGAAGTAATTCCACTCAAGTCATCAACATTTGGTGACGATCCAATGATAAAAACTCTAGCCACACCTAGGTCCTTATTTAATTTAATAGGTGACTACAAATTAAGTTAACTTTTTAAGTTATAAATAAATAAATTATTTAAAAGTTTGTTACAAACTCACCGAAGGTGATATCATTATCTTCTAATTATTACTACAATTTATGTTAACTATTTAAGTACTAAAATAAATAAAGTACTTTAAAAGTTTTTTACAAACTCATTAAAAGTGAAATCATTATCTTCTAAAAACATGATCATCTAAACCTTAAAAGCATCATGAGTTACTTTGTGATTTCTAGTACGAAAAATAGTTATCGTTTGAACTTTTACATATATATATATATATATATATATATAGAGAGAGAGAGAGAGAGTGTGTGTGTGTGTATGTTAGGATCAAATGAGAACACTTTTAAAATGAGAATAGAGAGAACACTTTTATACCTTTGATTTTATTGATCGAATAGTTTAAAAACTATCACGTTTTTGTTGGGCTTTTGATTTCATTGATCGGATAGTTTAAAAACTGTCATGTTTTTTGATTTATACACCTGATGCATCAATGCATACAAAAGTGTTTGTCTATATGCATCAATGCATACAAATCTTTAAATTGTTAATAATATTGAAATACTTTTAATTTTAAGATTTAGGATGTAAACTTGACTTTTGGGTAGTTATAGGTGAACATGAACGTAAAAAAGAAATGCTAAATTACAAGTTTACACAGGTTCTCACTGTCGTATATTTTAAAATGGTTCTCTTAAACCTCACCCTATATATATATATATATATATATATATATATATATATATATATATAATACTAGTTTAAATATCCATGTAAAAACACATTGTAGCTAACTAATTAAAGAACAATATATTAACTTCAACTACATGAAAATATGAAATGTTAGAATTTTTTTGATTAAATTGATGAATTAGTCTTTTATTAATATTAAAATATAGTTTAGCAAACACCATTTAATGATTCCAATATTAAAAAACAATTAACCATATTCAAACTTTAAAGAGGATATTTTTAGCTTACAAAATTTTCAAAATGTTCTACTAAAGATAAACTTAATTTATAATGAGACTCTTAAATTTTAATTTTTTACTTCCTATCTTATCTTATATTAAAACTAAATGAATTTAAATATTATTTTGATATAGAGTCAAACATTAGTTTAATTTGACAAATAAAAAATCAAAATTAAATTTTAAATTTTAACAAAATGAATGATTAAAATTTTAATAATTGAATTTTTTTTAATCTAAATCAATGGTTAGCATTGTTTAATTGATTTTTTTATATTAGTCTTTTATTTATATTAGAAGAACATATTTGATACCCGTGTGGTACACAGGTTGAGGTTTAAAAAAATAAATGTTAAAACATTAATAAAAAAATATCAAATAATTATAAAATACGAAAGAAATGAGAATTTTAAAAAAATTAACGACAAACGTCATCAACATCAGATTATCAGTGGAAGCGTCGAAGTTTGATTGTAGACGTAACGGTTGAAATGTGGTATCATAATATGGAGAGACATGATTGTATTTTTTGTATAAGTCATTGATCATTGTTGTTACAATTAGCTCAATAAGGTCAGATCTTATTAATAAAAAGAACTTTAAATGATTATAAATTTTTTAAAATTGATAAAATTGAGAATTTTGTTACATGTAAAAATTTTAAATGTTATAAAGGGTAAATATGATATTTTTGAATTAGGGTGGACAAATATGATATTTTAATATTTATGAACGACATATATACAATCTTCTAATATAAATAAAAAATTAATTTGATAAAAACTTATTAGACGATCTGAACAATTGATTTAAAAAATATTTAATCTTGACTATTCATTCACTTAAAATCAAAAAATCAATTTTTACTTTTAGAGTCAAAATTAGTAGAGATAATTTCATATATGCCCTTATTAAATCATATAAAATCGTATTTTTCCATTTTAATTTACAAATATCATATTTATCCTTTATAATATTTCAAAATATCATAATTAACCTAGTTTTTAGTTTTATCATTCTAAAATATTTTATAATCATTTTAAACCTTTTTTTAATTATAATCAATAACGTTTAACATTATTACATTTAATTTTAACAATAATGATTGATGACTTATATAAGAAATACAATCACATCTCTTCATATCATGATACCACGTTTCTGCCGTCAAGTCTGCACTCTCACTCGCGTCGATGTTTTCACTTCTGGTTAGAGTGTTGATAACGAACATCGTCATTTTTTAAATTTTCATTTAATTCGCGTTTTATTATTATTATTTATTACGTTTTTATTAATGTTTAATATTTATTATCGTTTAACCCAATCTGTGTATCACACGGGCATTTAGTCTAGTTCTTCTAGTAAGTTTAATTCAATTTTGACTAAGAAAAGTCAAAATTAGAATTCTAATCTTCTAATATAAATAAAAGATTAATTTGATAATCTTATTAGACGATCTGAACTAATTATTTAAAAAAATATTTAATCTTGACTATTCATTCACTTAAAATCAAAATATCAATTTTGACTTTTTAGAGTTTAAATTATTAGAGATAATTTCATATATGTCCTTATTAAATCATATAAAATCGTATTTGTCCATCTTTATTTACAAATATCATATTTACGCTTTATAATATTTTAAAATATCATAATTAACAAAATTCTTAGTTTATCGTTCTAAAATATTTTATAATCATTTTAAATTCTTTTTAATTATAACCAATAACGTTTAAATTTATTACCCTTAATTGTAACAATAATGATTGATGACTTATATAAGAAATACAATCAAATCTTCTCATATCATGATGCCACATTTCTGCCGTCAAGTCTGCACTTCCACTCACATCGATGTTTCCACTTCTGGTTAGAGTGTTGATGTCGTACGTCGTCATTTTTTAAATTCTCATTTAATTTGTGTTTTATTATTATTTAATACGTATTTATTAATGTTTAATATTTATTATCGTTTAAACCAACTCGTGTATCACATTGGTATTTAGTCTAGTTTTGATTAAATGAATGATTAAGATTATGTAAATTTATTTATTTTATTAAATTTAGGGTTAACATCGTCAAATAAATTTAATATATATTAGTCTTTATTTAGATTAGAAGATGTGCGATATAAACAGTTTTGTTTCTTATTTAGGTTCTGTACATAAAAGTCGACCAAATCAATTTTGCTTCTTTCAATTCCAATACGACAACGTTTAATAAAAAGTTAAGAAGATACTAAAAGTTAAAGGGTAAAACACTACTATTATATATGTCAAGAGATTTAAAAGAGGATAGAGCTTTTATTTTAAAAGAGATTAATTATATACCTTAAGATTAAACTTTTCTATTAATCTTTTTACTTACAAATGTCAATATTAAAAGAGAATATAAGGACATAGAATTAGTAGATTTCACATATCACAATTTAGTATGTGAAAAAAGAAGTAGGAAGATTTCGTAGGAGAAAATAGTTTTTCTCTTATTTTAAACAACAATCAGTCACACATTTATTGATCTTGAATTTTTGTTCAACGAAAATTTTCCATTAAGGCTCCTTTTGAGATCGAGCATTCGCTATGATGTAAAGACAACGTCTTACTTTACTTGATAGGTCGATCTTTATATCAAACCTTAAACCTAATAGGCTAATATGTCTTAGTTGGTAGTTACCAATTGGTAACATCATCCTCCTAAGGATGTCAAGTCTTCTTTTAGGGTTATAAAGTTTTTCTTTTAAAATATTTTATAATATAATATTGTTTCACTATATGTTACTAGATTGTTTGGTGCTCCCTTATTATGAGTCAATGTTTACAAGATAATAATAACCTTTTTTATGGTATGCTTGAAAATAAATAAAGCTATGAAAATTGGTGAAAAGTGTCACATACATACATAGACCTAATTGGCCCTTGGATTGAAACATGATATCCTTTTGAAAAGTTCATTCAATGAATATGGTCAAAGTTCATGTGCCTTGTATAAATCATATTCCAAACGTCGTTGAATTTGCACCACAATAAAGACATAAAGTTTGGCTAAATCACTATAAAGAAGGAAGAATTTTGGATTATTATTTGATGTAATAGTGAGAGGACAATATCTCAATATATATTTTATGATAATAAATAAATATTTTCAATAATAATAATGATAATAGTATTTATTATTAGATTTATAGTTCTAGACACGTTTTGAATGTAGAGACTAATATATTATCTTATTTTAGAAAAATATTATTTCTCCTATTTAAGTTTATCCTTTTATTCATTAAACAATGACTAACATCATATTGGTGTAACACGATGACAGAAAATAGTTTATGTTTTGTAAGATGTCATATTTTAGAATGTAATGTTTGTTATTCGTGTAATTTAACGTCTCTGAATAGTTTTTGTTTAACAACATATATTTTTTTCTGTTTCTTTTATTCTCATAACTCTTTTGTTAATTAAAAAAATTAAAATAAGAAAAAATTATAATTTAAGAAATAAGAAGAAAGAAAGATAATACGATCTTGAGAATTTTGTTGATATGAGGGATAATTATGTTGGTATGAGAAAATGTGATAGTGGGAGGGAGTGTATATTTTAAATGAATGAAAAAGTTAAAATTAACTAACAAAGAGACTAGGTAGGTATGATTAATTAAGATAAAATGAAAGATCAAGATGTTTTGATTGAAATTTAAGAAGTCTTAGAGTGGGCGCATCGCACCCGCTGGTTGGTGCATGACCACACCCAAAATCCAAAGTCCAAACACCATCGCCCCCACCACTGTCCCCCCAGCTGGTTTCCAATCATGCCGAAACTTTGTTTTCCTTTTTACCTTTGGTAACGGCTAGTTTTTCTTTTTCTTTCCTTCTCTTCTATAAATATCATATTTTACCTTCATTTTTTTTCACACCATCATCAATTTTCATCCATTCTCTCTTCAAAGTTTTTATATTTTTTTAAAAATAAAGTTTCTTTTAAAACAAAACCTAATGTCGTATTCGTCTCCAATGATTTGTATTCATGGTTGGAATCGTTATCAAGCAGGGGAATAAATCTCGCCGCGTATCTAAAAACAAGCACTGATTTATTTCGTGAAATGCTAAACACAATTATAGAGAGGTTGTTCGATGATGGCAAAGCACAAAGTTCGGAACCAAGACGAAGAGAAGCTGATCAAATTAGAGACCATGAAGATGTACATGACCGCCTTTTTGAAGAAAACAATAATTACAATGTTGAGATGTTTAGGAGATGGTTTCTCATGAGCAGACGACTATTCCTACGAATATTGGAGGATTTGGAATGGGAATATACATTTTTTCAACAGGGATGAGATGCTAGAGGAAAAAAAGGATTATCTCCTTCGCAAAAGTATACCTCGGTAATTCGGAAAATGGCATATGGGGTATCCGCTGACCTTTTCAACGAGTACCTGAAGATGGCAGCATCAACTTCATGAGAATGCATACACAACTTCTCCAAGGGTATCATCAAACTTTACGATAAGTGATACTTACGTAAACCTTCATATAATAATATTCAACAATTATACGCCACACATGAATCTAGGCACAAGTTTCCAGGCATGTTAGGAAACCTACATTGTATGCTTGGGATTGGGAGAACTGTCCAACTTCATGGCGCAGGTAGTATATGAGAGTTGACCATGTAGGCTTATTATTATGCTAGAGGCAGTGACATCACAAGATCTTTGGATTTGACATACATACTTCGGGGTTGCCGGGTCCAGCAACGACCTTAATGTGCTGAACCGGTCACCGTTATTTGACAATGTATACAATGGGAAAGCACCCGAGTGTCCGTTTCAAGTAAGTGAAGTAGTCTACAAACACCGCTGTTATCTTACAGAAGGGATATACCTGAAACGGGTTACATTTTTCAAATCATTCACATGCCCTGTTGATCAAAGACGTATAAAGTTTAAAGCCGCACAAGAAGTGGCCGGGAAGGACGTAGAACAAACTATGTTGACACATAATAAAAAACCCGACAAGATCGTGGCACCCAGATAAAATACGAAGAGTAATGTACGCCTGTATTATATTACATAATATCATATTGGAAGACGAAGGTAACACGATTTTGTTGTTTCAATGATAGCGCTAATCAAGTTGATAAGGAGGATAAGGTTAAGATTACCAAGCAACAATATAACCCTAACCTTCAAGAAGTACGAAACCGAGAAACGCATTATAACCTTCGGGCAGATTTAATCGAACACACTTCAAGGATTCCATAGAATAACGACAACACTTAGTTATCTTTTTTATTTGAAATCATGTATTTTTTATTATTAAAATTTAATGTTAAAATATTAGTTTAATTTTATCATAATAATATTTTATATTATTTCTTGTAAATTATTTATAAAAATAAAAATGTTTAAATTAATTAATTGTAATAGAAAAATAAAAAATAAAAAATGTAAAAGATGAGATGGTTGAGGGGGATGGATGTGCGGATTAGAGTGATAGGAGTGAGATGAAGGGGGATGGGAGGAAAAATGATATGGTGTTGACGTGATAATGGAAAGTAGTGGCATGAATACTCTTAGTTTTAAAGTGAAGGAGGAGAGAGAAACATAAATGGTTATATAGTAGTATACATATTTAGAATCCATTAATTATGTTTTGAGGGATTTTATATCCTCTTACCAGATCTTATTACTTATCCTTCTACTCATAAGATTAAAACAAGTATCAAAATTAATGGATGAAATAAGGAAAAAGAAGTGATGGATTACATACATAATCTTTTTATGAGTAAGAATATGAAAAAGAAAATAGTATAGATGAATAATAAATTTCTCCTCACATCCTTTTTCTGATTTTGAAATTTGTGTTAATCTAGACACACAATAAATAGAGAGAATTTATTGAAGAATATGAAATCTATCATTTTGAAAGGATGATGGTTAACCGTTGTTTTTCTTATATTATTTGTTGTCACCACATCTTATGATTTGACAAGTGACCTTGTTTTGTTAGCTCTTCTTTTGAAAAAGCTAGTGTACACGGATGCCTCTTTTTTATTATACATTAGACATTATTATAGGATTATCCAATCGTATTGTATAGATAAACTAGAGCTCTATTCTATAAGATATTAGGGTTTAATATAAAATAATCCAGTCATATTGTATAGTTTAAATCCTAATAGGCTCTAGCTTATCTGTATAATAGGACCAGATCATCCTATACTAAACCATAATGTCTAATATATTCTTGAAGTGGAGTTCTTTTAAATAGATTGTGTTAAAAGGCGCTAGCTAAAGTTTTAGCAAATAGATTGGCAAAGGTTTTGAACTCTATTGTTTTACCAATCGACGTTTATTAGAGGCAGACAAATCCTCGTATGGGTGCTTATTGCAAACGAAATTTTCGATTGTGTTAAAAGGAAAAAAATGCTTTTTTAAAATTGATTTTGAAAAGGTTTTTGATAACATATATAGTAATGACTGTCGTGAGTAACCTATGACTAACATCAGTAGTAATAACAAATATCATTGGATCCACACAAAATTAAATTTGTTACATATCATTTGAAAAAAAATAATAGAAAAGTGTCTGTCACGGGCGTCACTCGAATGGCTAGCAACATAGTTATACGAGGTGATTCCATTTGTACTTTTTGTGAATTTAAACTGACTCACTATGATATGATATATATGAATATATAACCTATATTAATAAATATATAATATAATTGATTGATGTGACATATTAATATAAACAAGATAAGTTTCAAATAGAAAAGGAGTAGTGCACGAGATTGTCAAACTTAGCTAAAACTATTCCGTCCCCATTTATTTATGCTTATAAAATAGTTAAACCACGTACGGTATATTTGATGTGACACACTCTTCATTTTTTAAGGCCTCAATTTTTACAGATTGTCATCTATGGAATTTCTTGTTTATGATTATGACACAAGACTAAGAGGTTAAAATTATTACCAAATACCAAACAACGGTTACGGCTAAGAAGTATTCAGATGCGGAAACAGGATTTGAAATGGATGGTATCATCGGACCTAAAATTTGAAATGAATGGTAGCACCACCTTTAAAAAATCGAAATTTACACTACGCGAGATCGAAATTTACACTACGCGTACAAAATTGGATGGTGTCCCGTGACCCCGTTCAAATACCCTTGGGTCCGCCCCTGGAAGTATTTATAATAGGTGTTTTCATACTTACAAACACTTAACTGACTAAATGATAAATTTACTAACATACCCTTCATTTAAACCGTCTGTTAGTGTGAAAGCGAATAAGATAGGTACTGATAGAAGCATATACATCATATTCCCGTAATTTAAAATGATTGTTTTCATTTATAAATTTATTATAGAAGTATCTCTTTATTGATGAAGTTATTCTAAAGGATATTATTAAGTGGCATGTTGCTATCCTGACCACGCCTTAGCAGTCAAACCAAGAAACGCGTTTTCTTTTCCTTCTGCCGTTCACATTGAATTAAAGTATTCCTTCACATATATGCTAAGGCTATAATTAACTAACAATATCGATCTTGCTATTGTTTTTTTTAAGAAAATTCAGTTATTTTTCGTGTTAATAACCGTCAAAAGTAGTTACGACAACGTTCTAGTAGTTATTTTGACGGGTAACTAATATTCGACTGACAGTTATAAAACTCAGTTTGATCATATCATTAGTTTCGGTACCCGCTCAGCAAGTGAGAACCTCAACACCAGATGAGCAACGAGCCACGACAACTAGCTTCAACTATATCCCTCCTCTCACCCGGCGTTTGGCCACTTGCCAACGACCGCCACAAAAGGCTATGCTCTTTAACCCCACTAGAGGCGCTGCTCCAAGACCCTAAAACACATTGGGAGATGCAACTTATATGACTAGTCTAGATCGCATCGTGATGGATGGTGTGTCACTCAGATGAGACTTGATATCGTTTTTCGGATGATAAAGTAGGAAAGTCGTTAGAAGCGGATATTTCAGGAACGAAAAATGCCATAAACAAATAGGATTCAATAAGAATATGGGGGACTACACTTTTCAATGGCAGAACTAAGTTTTATTTCTACTTTAAACCAAAAGTAGTGCCAAGAAAGCTCTGCATTTCCCTAATAATTTCATCTATTTATCTAATTAATATTTACAGAAGAATTAAAACAAAACCTTATTTACTCTGTGAGCCAGTCCAGATCAAAACATTGTTCTGCAACTTGAACACACAAACATGGCAGTTCTTTCTCCATTTCTTTCCACTGCCAAGAAACCTCTTCATCACATATAACTCTTCTCAACTTTCTCAACCTATTCACAGACTTTGGCAACCTCTTTATTTGCGGGCATTCCCGCATATCGATCTCCTGTAAAGTCACACAATCACCAATTTCTTCATTAAGAGATTGAAGATTCACACACTGAGAGATATCAATATGTTCCAACCATATAAGATTCTTGATCCCAGATGGAAGCGTTTTCAGCTTTGGGCACGCGAACACTCTTAAAATCTGTAGAAAAATCAGTTTCCCAAAATCTAACGGGAGTTCTTCAAGGCTTTCACAGTTGGTGATGCTTAGGCTCTTAAGCGTTTTCATTTGGCAAAGACTCAAGGGCAGTTTGGTCATTTCGATGCAATGGTCCATCGTGAGCTCTGTGAGACGAGGGAATAAGAGAGAGAGGTCTAGCTCTGATTCGTCTTTCAGGTTTAACTTACAAAGTAGTAATGAGATTTTACGCAGGTTCATGAGGGGTAAAACGGTCTTTTTGGGTAGCTGGGGAATCGTCACTTTTTCGAACCAGAGACTTCTCAAATTTTTCAAAGTACCTAAAACCGACAAGTTATGAATATCTGCGGTTTTTGTGTTGTAGTTTATTAACACTAAGGCTCTGAGTTTAGGCATGTATTCAATGAAAGGAGGCAGGTAATAATCAGTTGAATCAAAATTCAAGATTAAGACTTCTGCTTTAGGAAATTCCATGTTCAACCAATCCATTTTTCTCATTTCACCTACATAATAAAAGTTCAAGAATTCTTTCCTATGAGTATTTACAGTAAACATGAACTTAGACATTTATGAACGTTTTGAGTTTATATCGAGTTTTAATTGTTTACCTGTATAAACAGAAACAACTCGTGCACGAAATGGCTGATCGGTATTCCTCTCCCATTCTCTAGGAACACCATTTTCTCTCCTGGCCATAACCAACCGTTTTCGCTGATTAACATTCCCATGACTGCTCATATGAATAGCAAGGTCTCTTAACACATCATGTTGAGAAACCGAGATTTCATAGTAGCTACTGTACATATCCCCAGCTCTGAAACATTTCAACAAAAAGATCGATTTAGATTTAATAACCAGAAATAAATATAGTACTTTGAGGATTCAAAAGTGTGTATATACCTCGAGTCTTTCACAAGTGTGATTAGATTCTTGTTTGAGAGCTCAACAAGAATGGCAAAGGCATCTTCTTCATCGATATCATGAAGCTCGGTCCATATATTGATAAGAACATCTAATGGTATCCTTTTGTCTTCTGGGAAAGAACCCAAATCCAGAAAACAATCACGAACCTTTTCTGAAAGGTAATCGATACTTAGTTTCATACGGTTAAGTAATTCGGTTTCATGGGAGTCGCATATCAGTTGGGATCGTGACAATCGGTTCAAGGCCCCTTTCCAGTACATTTCGGATTGATCTCTAAGTGAAGCACCTATCACTTTTAGAGCCAAAGGAAGCCCTTTACATCTCTGCACAATCTATTAAACCCAAGAACTGATTAAATTATATAACTGAGTTTATAACTTTACTGATCCATAAGATGAGGAAAAAGAGAAAAGAGTTATACCTGCTTGATTAGATTCTCATCAGAACCAGGAGGTATAGAGGTTCTTCCAAAAGCAGTGTGACAGAAAAGCGAGATTGAATCTTCTTCGCTTAGCAAATCCAACTTGAACGTTGAATTGAGAACTGAAGATGGAAACTGTATACGCGAAACCACAAGCGTTTTGCAGCCAGGAACTTTAAAGATAAGATGTTGGAGAACTGTAAGTGACCAAACATCATCCAAAACTACAAGGGTTGGTGTAATTGTGTTCCGATTACTGTATTGAGGTGCCCATTGAGGGGCTATATCAGAACACCCATCGAATTTGCTTTCTGAAAAAAAGCCCCGAATCTTTTGCCTTAATTGCTCCACATTCGGTGACTGGGATACCGTCAGGAATAAAATTCGGTTGTTAAAGTAACCTGAAACACCACAGAGACATTTCGTCGAACAGTTAATAGGCAATACAAAAAGGGTGAAAAAATCAGAAAATGATGCAAGTTGGAATTAGAAGTTGAAGATTAACGTACTTCGTACTTCATCATCCCTGCAAATTTCTACAGCTAAAGTAGTTTTACCACTGCCACCAAGTCCATTAATCCCAATAACAAGAGAATCATCTGTATCAAGAATCATATCTTTAACTTTCCGTTTCCCCAATTCCATCCCCACCTTTACCAAACTACCTTCATACATCTCCTCCTCATCCATCTTCTTCACAGCCTCTTCCACCCACCACCCTTCTCCGCCGATCTTCATAGACCCAAGTCGCTGCTCCAGCCGTCGAGCAGAGCCCTCAAGTCGATCAAACCGCTCAGCCGTCTCGAACCTCACATGATGCACGTCAGCAAGCACGTGAGCCTGAAGAGGTCCCTGCAAGAACCCTGATATCCTCCTCTCGATCTTTTCCATCTTCCGGGATAACTGTAGGTTTTTGTAAACGTTCCACCGGCTGGAATGGAGGACTTTTCCGGCAACTTCGCGGCCATCCTGGAGAGCTCTGGAGATAACATCGAGCTGCGTCTGACGTGTCGCGGTTAATTCCACGCCGGAGTATTTGATTTCGGTGATGATGGGGAGAAGCTCGTTGATTGAATGTATAAGCTGCTCGGCGCTGGGCTTGCAGAGACAAGCCTTTTTTGTTATACTAAATAGCATTTTGAGAAGCTCGGTGGCAATTTCTCCGGCGAAGAAGTCTGTTACCGCCATTTTAGCCGCCCACCGGAAGCCGGTGTTCTGTGCAAGAATGAAGTGGAGGAGTAATTCAGTTGTTATAGTAGCGAGATTGGTGAATAAGACGTTAATGTCAACCAATGGGACCCCAAATTACTGTTATACCCCTATGGTACGTGTATTAAATCCTTTCGTTAAAAGAGTGACTGAGTGAAAGCTAATCAATAAGAGAATAAAGAATAAAAGTTTCACGATTTTTTCGTTTTATCATGCACAATAAATAGTGGTTATTCTAATTATTATATTGTTTAAATATGAATAATAATAATAATAAAAGATAGTAAAAATTTAGAGCATAAATGGTTTTTCTTTTGTATTATGTTTCTTTAGTTGTCTGGAGTAATTTTTTATAGTAAAAATAACTTTGTAATGTTCTTAGTAAGGATTATAGACTCTATTTATGACTAATTAATTTAAGTTAGAACCTCACAAACTTATAAACATTACGCCATCTATCAACGAATAAGGTATCAATGTTCATCGGTAACATCTTATCTTCAAATGAACATACAACTAATGAAAAACAAAGTCTAAATGCCAACATTTCATCTTGAGAAGAACATTAAGGTTTAATTTTACTTTATTGTCATGTTATAAAGCATGTTATAAAGGTATAAAAAAACTATGGTTACATCTGAATTACAAATCTTCTTAAAAAAAATCAAACTTCAAAGTTAAGTACGAATATTTTTGTCTGGAATTTGTTTGCTAGTAATTATGGTTCTAAAAAGCTCGTTTTGGCTTTGTCATGGGTCTGTCAAGGCTTGAGGCTTGACCATACCTACATGACATGGTCCAAGGGTTAGACGTAAGGCTTGACGTACACTAAGGTCCTGCTTGACATGCCTTTACTTGTTATAAGTCTTGTTAGGCATGTTAGAGGTACCGAGTCATATATATATATATATATATATATATATATATATATATATATATGTGTATATATATATATAGGCAAAAGTTTAAATGAGAACTGTTTTTCATACGAGAACCGCGAGAGTCAATCTTAGCCGTCCAATTCCCCCTCATTCAATTGGATTGCCCACCCATAAATTCCTTACATGCACACCGCCACACCCAATCTCCCCACGCTCTTCATCCGTGAATTCCATTATCCAAAATGAACTGCCAAGATTGGTTCTCGCAGTTCTCGTACGAAAAACAGTTCTCGTTTGAACTTTTGCCTATATATATATATATATATATATATATATATATATATATATATATATATATATATATATATAGGGGTTCATGCAAAAAGTGTTTTATTTGCGAAAAGTGCGAAAAACAATTTTAGCCATTGAGTGGGTTTTGATCTTGTGGTTCACATTAATCAATATTTATATTTTTATTTTAATTAAAAGGGTAAATTAGTAAACACAAAATATTTTCTCTCTCCAACCTTTAATAAATTTTTTTCTCTTTCCAATCTATAGATATTTTTATCTCTCATGAATTTTAAATTAATAAAATAATTAAATGATTTTCCAGTATTTTATTAATTTAACGGTGTGTATTGGTGAACAAAACAAAAAATTTACTAGTTTTTTTTATCATTTATGCTATATTCACCGTTGAATACACCCAATAATATTTACGAATTTTTTATTACTACTATATTCAATGATGAATACAACCAAAAAGTATACAGAGTTTAATATGAATTTTATAATATTCAATACTGAACACGGTTAAAAATTAGGAGTTTTTTTCCATAATTACTATTTAAAGTTGATTATCCTCTGATTGTTCGTTAATGAATTTAAAGCTTGTTCCCCACAAATAACAATTAAAAATCTATACTTCTTATTTTTAGTGAATCATAATCTAACAATTATGTAGCTATTCACCTAAAATCATTAGTGTTCATTAATAAACAAGAGAAATATATGTGTAATCTACAAAAATGTGTAGCTATTTATTTATAATGATGCTGTTCAACATTAAATCAATAAAAAAAGCCATATAATCTAAATACCTACCATTTTCAGAGATGTTTTACACAACTAGAAAGAAAAACAAACCAAATATACAAAACTAAAAAAAATCAAATAAACACAGATGCAAAAAGTTATGAGAATGTATATACAAAAACAAACAAAAAAAGAGATGGAGATGGGGGACCGACGGCGAGTGGATCGTCGGAGTTACCAAACGGCAAGTGGTCATTGTCGGAGTTACCAAACAGAGAGTGGTACTTGGCGAGAAGGAGATGAACGGCGGCCAAATGAGATAGGAACATACGTAGGGGACAGTTATAGATGAGCGACGCCACCTAAGACTGAGGGCTTCGGAAAGAAAGGGAAAGGGGTGGTGGTGCTCGGCGGCGGACAAAAGGGTGATCTGGGCGGCGGTGATCAGTGGAGATTGACACAACAACAGTGGCGATAACGCTGTGGTGATTGCCGTCGGTTGCTCCGATGAGGGCGGCGGTCTCGATGGTTGCTACGATTGATGAGCCTCGATGGTTGCTTGATGCCGGCCTCGATGGTTGCTACGATTGATGAGGGCGGCGGCATCGATCATTGCTCCGATGAAAAGGCGGCTAGCGGTTGGTGATGCCGTCCGGAGAGAGAGAGAGAGAGGAAATTCTTATAGAATTAGGGTTTTCAAATTGAGGGGTTATATCATACGTATGGAGAGAGATGTGTGTGTGTGTGTGTATATATATATATATGAATTAATGGTGAATTAATTTAAGTAAACAATATTTAAGGGATAAATGTCTATTTTAACCTTTTGATTTAATTTAATAATCCTTAAAGATACAACTTAATTACAAAAATGCCATATATGATCCTAGCCTTTGATTAAATGATCTAATGGTTGTAAATGCTTCACGCACTTTTCGCAAATAAACCACTTTTCGCATGAACCTCCATCTCTCTTTCTCTCTCTCTCTCTCTCTCTCTATATATATATATATATATATATATATATATGGGAGGGTTTATTTGAGAAACAGTTTTATTGCGAGTACCACGAGAACTATTTATAACCATTGATCGTAGTTAATCAAAGGTTAATATTAGTTGTGGCAAAAATGTAATTAATTAAAGACACAACCGTCATTTTCAATTTTCTAAAAATACTGGAAGGGTATTTTAGGCAAATTGCATAAATAAATGGGAACCACTTACCCCCACATTGTTAAAACTAAAATATCTACCAAACGTAAAGGTATTAAAATACGAAAATTATACCAAATTAAAGAGAAAATTTGCTCTTAAATATGACATCTATATTGATATACTTATTTTAAAAAAAACAATTCATTTTTGCTATTTTTTTAGCATAGCATGAGATGTGTACACATGTGCACATAACACTTGATTTTTTTCAAGCACAAATGCATATGCCTGTTCATACTGCATATGTACTTCTATGCACCGTGTACATGGACATCTCGTGCAGTTATGCATATGCCATGTAGACGTACAACTCGCTTTTTCTTCAAAGAAGTAAATTCGTTTTTGTTGTGTTTTTTTCCAACACAGCATCAGATACGTGCACATGTGCACTTACCACTCTTTTTTTTATCCTGTACAGGTGCGGATAGGTTCACATATGCACAATGCATATGTGCACAACATGTTCATACCACTAGGTTTTGTTTTAGCACAGGTGCGTTTGGGTGTATATATGCATCGTGCACGTGTGCATCTCATGGATATATGCATATACACGTTAGGGTTGTAAACGAAACGAACGTTCGGTAACCTGTTTGGTGGGATGTTCGTTTATTTAATAAACAAATTAACAACACGAACAAAAATATTTTTTTGTTAGTCAAATGAACGAACACGAACAAAGACCTTCATTTGTTCATTTATGTTCCTGAACGTTCGTTTATCCGTTTGTTTATGTATGTATGTATAGAAATAACATCAATATAGAACCACTCTTAAATATAGAACCTAAAGAACCATTTTGGGCCTTTAGATTAACTTGATCAAGGGCTGATATTAAGTTGTGGCAAAATTGTAATTATCATACATAATTATGATGCTATAATTAAAAAGAAAGGAAAAAAAGGAATTGAAAAAACATTCATCAGCTCCTCACGCCTCCTCAGCTGATCACTATAAAAAAACCCATTAATCATTCTAATGATCATAACTATCTCATGTTTAAGATTTTTAACAAAAAAATTATACCATTAGGTTCAGTTTTTCTTGCTCTTTAATTCAAGACCACTCTTTTCATATTTCTAAAATTTTTTTTTTGAAAATGCAAATTACGAAAATGCAAATTTCATATATGAACATGCATATGTGGATGAAGATGATAATCAAAATGCAATTCTTCATACTCCAAAAAATTGGTTGATAATTCAATGATTTTTTAACTGATGTAGTGTTTTGTGTATGAAATTTGCATTGTAGTATTGTATATGAAATTTGCATTTTGGGTTTGAACATGTAATTTGTTTAGCGTCATCTGCATTTTAGTTAATTGAGTTAATTCAGTGACGCACTATAATGCATTTTGGTTTATTTGATGTTATATTTTACATTTTTTGTTTATTGTATACTTTCTTTATGAATTATTGACCAGCAGTTTCATTGAATCGGATTGTGAAATGCAGATGAGAGTCGTGAGTTTTCATTTTCATTTGCTAATCTGCATTTTCATTGAATGGGTTTGTGAAGTGCATTTTTATTGAATCAGATTTGTGAAATACAGATGAGAGTCGTGAGTTTGCATTTTTTTATGTGTTCTTTTTTTTTCATTTTCGGTAGCAAATATACAACATGCATATATATGAAAATACAAATATATAAACATGCATTGATGTGAAAGTGCTGCTGTTTGCATTTTATACTGTTGTTACTTGCATTTCACATGCAGCTGTTTGCATTTTACACTGTTGTTACTTGCATTTCACATACTGCTATTTGTATTTTAGACTGTTGTTACTTGCATTTCACATGCTTCTGTTTGCATTTTATCCTCTTTAATTCAAGATCAATCTCGACATATTTATGAAACCTTTTTTTTTGAAAATGCATGTCTGAAAATGCAAAATGCAAAATTGGAAATGCAAGTGTATCTAAATAGAAAAAAATAAAACAGAAGATTCACAGATCATCATCGAAAATGCAACAAAAATATACAACTACAAAATAAATTAAAATGCAAATCAAACATTCATATGCGAAACCATTATGATATATAATCAAAATGCAAAACCAATAACCATTACTAAAAATGTATTTTAATTGAAAATGCTACTGTTTGCATTTTAGATTGTTGATTTGCATTTTAATTTGAATGTTTAAAAATGAAAATCAATCATATGAATGTTTAATGCTACTAATAGAAAATGCAAATCAATCATCATCTGTTTGCATTTTTATGTGAAAATGCTACTGTTTGCATTTTAGATTGTTGATGCTTGCATTTTAGATTGTTGTTGCTTGCTTATTCGTCTCATCTGTACTTTTTTCATTTTCGTAGCATTTACATAGTCGTTAAACAATTTACATTTTCGACACCACTTGCATTTTCATTTGCTAATGAGAGTCGTGGGTTTGTATTTTCATTTACTAATTTGCATTTTCATTGTCTTGCATTTTTATTGAATCAGAGAAATGCAGATGAGAGTTGTGAATTTGCATTTTCGTAATTGCATTTTAAAAATAAAAATATTAGAAATATAGGAAGAGTGGCATTGATTTAAAGAGGATTAAAAAACTAGTTGATTGATATAATTTTTTTCTCAAATTCTCAATTGAATTAGTTATGGCAAATTAAAAATTTGAGGGGTGAAGTTTTTTTAAATTGTTCAAGAGCTATGGGGGGGAGGCGTGAGTGTTAAATTGTAATTCAGTTTCCCCTTGATGCCACGTGTCATCATTAGGTTTGTTATTTAGGTTCTATGAATAAGTAAATTTCTATGTATAACCTCACCCTGTATGTATATATATGTCTGTGTACACACACACACACACACACACACACATATATATATATATATATATATATATATATATATATGGAGAAGTTCAAACGAGAACTGTTTTTCGTACGAGAATTGCGAGAACCAATCTTAGCCGTTCAATTCCCCCGCCTTCAATTGGATTGCCTACCCATGAATTCCTTACATGCACCTTGCCACACTCAATCTTCTCACGCTCTTCATTCATGAATTTCACTTACCACTTGAATGGCCAAGATTGGTTCTCGTAGTTCTCGTACAAAAAACACTTCTTGTTTGAACCCTCCCCTATATACATACATACACCCTCTTTCTCTCTCTCACACACACACATATATATATATACACGTAGTTAGTGTCTGTTTATATTTAATAATGTTAGGTTTGTTTTATATTTGTATATATGTTCGTTCGTTTGTGTTTAGCTAAAGTTAAACGAACGAACAAGAGCACAAATATTCGTTCGTGTTCGATTTTTTGTTTGACTATAGTTAAACGAACGAACACGAACAAGCCTCCGTTCGTGTTCGTTCGATTCATTTACAACTTTACTGCACGTACTACTCACAAGTTGGTTTAGTCAAACTCATTGTCAACTTAAAAAATTCTAACAAAAAAGGCTGTGAGGTATAAGTAATTAATATATAACTCAAAACAGTGCACCAAAAATGTAAATGATTGTGATTAACAAATAGAGAATAAAGTAAAGAAATTAAAAAAGAAATAAAAAAGTTTTAGATTTTTTTTTGCTATCTATAAAAAAGAAAAAAAGTGAAAAAGAAAGAAAAGAAAGTAAAAAAAAAGGACGCAGCCATTACCATTACTTTTTAATTAATACAACTATAAAAAAGAAAATCACTTGTTAAAGTGAAATTAGCGCTGAGCCATCATAAAACATTTTTTATTATTAAAACATTTCCTTTTTCATTTTATTTTTTAATAATAAAACATTATGATTGGTTAGTCCACAATAATTCTTGTGATTCTTGTAATAAAAATGGTTATCAAATGAAATTTTTTTACTCTCTCTCTGTATGTGTGTATATATATATACATATATTCTGTTATAAAAATGGTTGAATATAACGAAAACAAACAAAAAGATGGATAATCACGTTATAAACCTATAATTATGTGTTTTTAATATTTGTTTGTATAACTTTATATACATAATTATAATTTATATACATAATTGTCGTCTTAAATCGCGTCTTGTAGAATGCTATGACTTCGTCATAACTTTCAAAGCTTGAGGTTTGACCTTTCAACCACGCTACTCGTCACATTATTTAGAACCATACTAGTAATTTGAATTAGACAAATCTCCGTTTTATAGAATAGAAATCATCTACTACTTTGTATATATGTAGAAAATTTATTATCAATCTCTCGCTCCATGTTAAACTGAACAATATTAATTATATTAATATTAATTTTTAATGAAAATAAAATAGTAAAAGAATTAAAGGGGTGTTTGGTAGAGAGATAAGAAACCGGGAGAAATAGAAATAGGGGAGAAATGAAAATGGGGAAAATAGAAATGTGTGAAGAATTGAAATTGATTCCCCTGTTTGGTATCATCAAAGAAATGAAACAAAGAAATGGTGGCTCAAGTTGCCGGACGACGGTTGCGGCGTTGGCTGCCTCGGCGGATTTCGACGATGATGAGTAGAACACCGGAAACACATCACAACTGGACATTGACGATGATAAGTAGACATTGGTTGCCATTTCTCTCCATTTCTTCACAATTTGAAGAGAAATGAAAATACAAAGAATGGGAGAAATGGAAATGGGTGGAGAAACCATTTCTCCTCCCAAAACTATAACAATTTCTCCCAAACAAGATAAACCAATTCTCTCAATTTCTTTTCTCTCTATCAAACACTCCTAAGAGTTAATCGTATAAATGGTCCTTCTATGATCCTTATACTTCAAGTTTAATGTTTTAACTAAAAAGTTATAAAATTAGTCTTTTATATATCATTTTGTTGTAGGGTGGTCATTTTAAACATTTTCTATTAGTAATGTTTGTTAAAGGACAATTTTACACTTTTTATTTAATTTCAACTCTAAATTATTTTAAAGTAATTTTTTTTCATATTTCAAGTACATTATTTTCTTCCTCTCTTAACCTAAACCCACCATCTTTCCTTCTCTCTACCTCACTTTCATCTCTCCTTTGTAGTTACACCACAACCATTGGTGATATCGACAATAGTTTTTCCGGCATCGATGGATATGTATTTCGACTCCATGAACGAAGGGTTTGACTAAAAGGAGGGCGACAGGCTAACACTGCCATCATCTCTTTATCTTATCTTCTTGATCTCTCTCTACTCCTAAACGCCATGTAGAGAAGGGACTAAGAGAGCAGAGAGATAAAGAGTGAGAGTGAGATTTTTTTATTCTTTAAAAATATTAAATATTATTTAATATTAATTAAAAATTAAAAAGAGCGTGAAAACAAAATACCCTCAAATTAACACATTGTTAACGAAACCATTAAAAATAAACATTTTTATAAGAAAACAGTTGACAAATGTAACACCTATCTTTTGAAAATAATTTTTTTCATAATTTCTCAAAATTTTAAAACAAAATATCATGCAACCAAATCTTTTGTCAAACAATACGGCGGAAACAATAATAAAATTTTATTTCGTACGTTAAAACTTAAACAAGCTTGTAGTATTTTAAATCTTTTAATCCAAAACACATTTATTTCAAAGTTGGGCAATGACGGACATAATTGAAATTTAAAACAACTGGTTGCACTACTCTAGTCCATCCACTAGATCATCATCTCCACAATAAGAAATACCTGAAAATGGTTAAAGTATCTGATGAGCTATAAAGCTTAGTGAGTACTCAAACTCTAAAACTTGTAAAATATAAATTATATGTATCACATATTCTGGTTTAAGCTTTGTTAAATACTTAACACTTGCTCTTAATAAGATTTTTCATCATTTTATATTGATCACTTATCTCAGATTCTGTATTAATTTAGTATAATACATGAACACATCTCACTTGCAAAGTTTCTTATATTAGTCTTAGTGATTCGTATCCGGTTCATTATAATATTTTCATCTTACTTATGGATTCATAATCACTTTGGATTCGTGGCCACCTTTTTGATTTCATTCCATGTCTCCACTTTATAACCGATTAGTGGATCGGTTATTTGAAAGATAATTTATATATATTTTTATTCATAATAATTGTATCCATACTTTACTCATACAAATAAGATAAAGATATTCTTGTCTGATTCTTCAGTTCTCAACTTGTATAATTAATTGTTCAATCATTGCATAAATTCTTATAATTACTTTGGATACCTTATCATGTCTTATGATTATATTTCTAATCTCTACTTGTTCACGATTAATATTGGTTAATTGAAGGGAATTTGTATACATACTTTACTTTCAATAGTTGAGCCTGTAACTCCATATATCTCTCATATATATACATATATTCGTATACTTACTTTACTTTCATTATTTGAGTCTGCAACTCCATGTATCTCTCTCTCTCATATATATATATATATATAATTATAACTTTGACTACTTTAATTCTCAACTTGAGTCGTTTAATCATTCCATGTTTGGATTACTTTCATATATATATATATATATATATATATATATTACTTTCTTCGCATTTATTATATTTAATAATATATACATTGTAGTATTGCGCTACTCATTTGTACATTAGTTACTCTTTCAAATTATGTACGCAATATTCCTTCCTTCCGAGCATCACCATTATTTATCTATTTAATTCATAATTCTTGAATATCATAATTCATAAGTCATACTCGATTATTCCGACTTCGTATTCCATAAACTTCTCAAATAAGTACAATAAACTCTTAAATATCAATGTATTGAACATGAATAATTTAGCTTACACCTACAAGTACCAGTTTCGAGGTACTCACCTGAGGTCCAAGAATAGTGGAATTATGCTTTAACAATGTCCCTCGTCCGTATTATAACCTATAATTACATCCCAAACATCAACACACGAAAATCGATCAAAATAGCACTCTGAGTGTCAATCGTGTCGCGACCTTGTACGCGTCGTGTTGCAACGCTTGTGTAGTTCGACCACCGATCGTTTTTTTAATCTAAAAATCACCAAATTTCTTCATTTAAACTCAAAATAAAGACATGCAATCACTTCTAAGTGTTCTACTAAGTGTCTAAACTCCAGATTAACATGAAAACATAACATGCAACTTAAATCCAAGCTTAAATCAAGCTTTCTCTCTCTAGAAATATAAGAAACAAGATATTAAGAGTTTCTAACCTTTAATCCAGTAGATTAACACTTGTTAGCTTGAAATAACACTTGATATAAGCTTCTTGATCATTTTCCCCACCATGTAAGGCTTAAATCTTGATAAATCTCTTGATTTGGTACTTTCTCTCTCTAAATTCTCTCACACCAAGAACACCTAATAAGTATGTGTTTCCAGATCTTCAAGATGATGAAGAACAACCCCAAATCTTGATTATGAACTTGACATGAACTTGATTATGTCTTAAACTTGTTTAATCTCACACAAAATTTCCAGCACACTCTAGCGTGTGTTTTGGGGGTGGAGATGGACTTTATATAGGGAGCTTAGATGTCTGGATACCTACATATCGGCTATTTAAGTAACTTTAAGATTTACTTCAATTTTCTTTTATCCTTAATAGTTTGACATACGTGGTCAACCCTTATCACTTTAAATCTCAAACTCGATTTATTTTATGACTAAACTATTTTTTCGGAAAATCCGAATGTCACAACAAATAACCAACATTACAACTTTTTTAGTTAAAAGGCGCAACTGGCAATATAAAGATAGTTACAAGAACCATTAATGCAATTAACTCATGAATCAATTGAATATTGCTTACTTCACCCACTCCTCCAAAAAAACTCCCATATGCCAAAATGCAAAACACCATGTTTTTCTCAATTTTGCAAACTTTATAAACCATTTGTTCGTCTAGTCACAATCTCTTATGTTGCATTGGTGTAGGTTCACAAATCCCCTCCCAACCCTAAGTTGTAGCTTTTTTTTTGGTCATTTTGCATAAAAATGTTCTTTTCTCTAATTGATAGGTCCCGTTAGAACACATTTTAGTTGGATCATTTTATAAAATACAAAAAAAAAACACACACACACACAAACGAAGCCAAGATCCCTTTGAGCATGAGGTGTACTCCATGTGAAGCATTTCATGCTTTACGCTACATCAGCACAACCCAGCCCATGCTTAAACACCAGTACTACCCACGCTTGTAACACCGTGCTTTTGAGAACCAAATTTTTCTTTTTAAAATACTATTTAAGTTTTCAAACCGCGTGGGTTTGACTGTAAATAGAATATTTAAACCTGTCTTATAATTTAAAAATGCAGCGGAAGTAAAAACACGTGGCAAACTATAAAACATTCAAAATGTTGCCACAAACGACAGTTGGTGTTACGGAATACATAACCGGCTGACCATTATCTTAAACAGACATAAACATAGTTCAACAGAGTTTAAACATAAAAGCAGTGCTCCTCTTAAAGCAATTAACTACCCGCAGGCTCCCGAGCTCACTGAGGATTACCTGCACATGTGGAGTGTAGCATCTGTTAGCTATAATAGCTAGTGAGTACCAAATAGCATGCAATCAATATAAGTACATCACATATCATCAATCATGCTCAGATAGTTCTATCCTAGCATCTCGCGATGAGCTGGCGTAGTCAGGAGGTAGCATATCTTGCAGGGGAGCTAACCCGGCTCAATGCACCAAACTGGGGTACCAGACACATCAACCGCACCGGTGGGGGAGCTGTTAAGCGTCCACCGTTGCGTTTTGGAATCAACAGATTCCTCTGTTGTACAGCCGCAGCTATACCCGAAGAGGACAAACCTTGTCCGGGGCAAACCTTGCCCAATAAGTAGGACAACTTGGTCCGGGGCAAACCTTGCCCAATAGATCCGTACCGATCACAAACAGATAGTATGATTCAACCGAATCATCAATCAATCAATCATCAATGCGCGCATATATTCATTTATCATCATAGCATACACCTAAACAAGTGCATACTACATTGTGTCAACATGGTAAGTTCTAGCATTATCATGCAATCTTACACTTAAACAAGTGCGTGTACAAATCATGGTATACAATTTTGTGATCATTGTTAATCTATGTTATAGGTATATTAATTGTTATGTTATTCGTCACTCACCTGATAGGCTAGAATAAGCAAAGACCTTGCTTTGGCACACACGGATTGTCAATTCAACCTATAATACCAAGACTTACGCATCAATCATTTGAATACGCGAGGAACGTCTAGGATACTTGAAACAATACCCTAATGATGCTATTTTACCATTTATTAACTAACTATAGTAGCCCAAGCAACAACACGCGAACACGTAGCACAAAACAACAAAGAAAGCTGTATGCAGGGTTGTCACGCCGCGACACAGCCTTGTGTCGCGCCGCGACCAGTCTGCAGAACTACAGCTGGTGCTTGTTTTGTGCACAGCAGGCTCATTTTAGCTCATTTCAATTCCAAATCAATTTTGGTAAAATTCTAGTCTTTCATAGGACCATTTGACACTTGTGGAAGCTTTCTAACATCAAAAACTCCTATCCAATTAATTCATACGAAAATCACAATTAAATGGACAAAGACGTGCGCATAATGGACAAAACTTGGTGTAGACCAATTCCAACACTTGCAACACACCATATACACCTAATATGATGTATTGAAGGTGTTGCAACTGACCAAAACCTTTAGACTCTTTGTTTGGTATTATTTTCCAATTTCTTGCCTATTTATGACCTATTTTTCACTATTTTAGCCAATTCAAGCAAAACAACCATTCCAATTCAAAACCAATATTCTAATCAATTCATACAAGTCATATGAACCTATTAGAACCTTAAAAATCAGTTCTTGATGTGTAAAAACAGATTTAGGCCATTTTGACCCATTTAGGCTAAATATTGGATTTGTGCAAAAACACCACTTCTAATGCACCAATTGAGTTCTAATCAATCCTAACAAGTTATAAGACCAATTAGAACACTAAATTTCAGTTCTTGAAGGTCAAAATCAGTTTGACCCGTATTTGACCAATTTTGACCAATTTGAGCCAAAATTCAAAACTCATCAAGAATACTACTTTAATTCATGAAATTGGTTTCTATACACTTATAAATGATATTAGAACCTATTTCAATCATAAATTTCAGTTCTTGATTGAAAAATCACCATAACCCATCAAAACCTAAAATTTCAAGAACATGAAGAACTCTAGCATGAACAAGGATGAATTGACACTTACAATGATCAAAGGATGTTTAGGAACTGATCTTGGAGTGATTCTAAGCCTTAATTCACTACTGGAACAAAGTTTAGTAAGTTTTCTTTCAAAACCCAAAAATCAAGAATATGGTGTTTTCATAGAAGGAAGCTTACAATGAAGGTTGAAGATGATGAAGATGAAGTGTTACAGCAGATTACAACTCGAATTTGCAGCAAAGATGTAAGCTTGAGTGATCTTCTTGGTGAATTCTCCTTCAAAGCCAAAGTAGGAACAAGAGATAAGCATAAGGAAAATGTCTGTGTTTGTGAAGGGGTGCTCACGTGAGTATACAAATGATGCCTACTTGTGGGTTGATAATATCCACAAGTGGGTATCTTGTTCCCCTTTCCAACTTACAACTCATCTCTCGTTTAACCGTTTCAACTAACGAGGATATTTTTGGAATCCTCGTTTGAAACCGTTCGATATTTTATATTCTTTATCTATATTTATTAATATTTTTAATAACCCTTTTATTTATTATTTTCCATATTTTATATCATTTTCTAGAATATATATTTATATTATTTAATTAAATTAAATAATTGACGTACCATAATCGGACACGTCTAGGCCCGTTTTGAGGATGTTACGACGCTTCAAACTTTTTTTATTTTAAATTAATTATATATTATTTTATTATTACAAAATTTAATATAAAATTATAAAATTAGAATATAAAAATAAAATAAGATTAATAACTAGTTTTCATTAAAATAAAAAAAGAGTGCATAAAAAAAATTAATACTAAGAAAAAAACTAATACTAATAAAAAAACATCAACGGTTTATTTTTTTAACCCATATTTTTTCCGAATAACGTCTTTTGCCTCTTGAACAATCTTGAGATCCTCGCTTTCCAATCCTTCATCAAATTGTTTAAAAAATTGTGACACTTTTCGGAATTCCTTTTCTTCTCGTAAATGCTTCCGTTCATTTTGCTTAAGAAGCCTCGGCGTTGCTGTACTCGTCTATTGAACTTCAGAAGCCGCCGAGATCCTTGAGTAATTGGCTAAATTCTTTCGATGAAACCCCGGACGAGGTTAAAGAAACCGCTCTTTTTCCTTTATTTTTTCCAACTAGGCGTGCCGGTTCAACAAATTCCACCTCGTTTTCATCATCGGTTTCTTCGTCGAGGGGGAGGTAATCCTGGAAACACATCCGGGTATTCCGCTATCACCCGAATGTCATTCATTGTCTGCTTCTCTTTCTTACCATCAATTACATATGCCATAAAAGATTCACATCCATTAGCCAAGGCTTTTCTAGCTTTCAAACAAGATATCATCGGAAAGATAGACCCAACTTTTTCACCTCGAGCCACAACGTGTGAGCCATCAGCAAGAGGAAACGAAATCAACTTCTTGTGAGACTTAATACTTGCCTGGTTCAAACTCAGCCAATCCATACCAAGTACCACATCGAAACCAGATAAAGGCATAACAAGAAATGAAACAGGAAAACAAGCACCATCTATATCAATACTAGCTCCAACCATAACTATCGTGATCGGAACCATCATGTCGTCTGCTACTTCTACTTCTAAGGGGTCAGTAAACTTAGAAGCAAGCATATTAAATTTAGTACAAAATTCCACAAAGATAAATGAGCGATTAGCTCTAGAAGCAAACAATACTTTAGGAATAGAATTTATTAGAAACATACCCGTGATAACGTCATCAGTTGTGGTAGCATCATCTGCCGTCATTCTAAACGCTCTACCCTTAGGCGTAGCAGGGTTCTTTCATTTTTGACCCACTGCTGCAGAGGATCCCCAGCCATCCTAGCTCTTGATCCTGACTCTAACTTCTTTCCACCTTGGCACTCACCTGCTCCGTGCCCTTCTTTTTGGCAGTTCCAATAGACACTCCTTGAAAAATGATAATTCTTGAACTCATGGCCAAATTGAGCACATTTAACACACCGCAATGTTTGAAGCGTACAATGCCCACTATGATATGACTTACACTTGGCGCACCACCGCGCTTGTTGGTTAGACCCACCTGCAGTAGGTCTACGGTTCTGGTCTCCTTGTTTGTGACCACTCTGCCCTCCTTGCCTTTGCTAGATATTGTAATGTTCAAACCGGGATTTCTATTGACAAATCCTGTCTCTTGACATCTTATCTCTTGCTTTGATATCTTCTTCAGCCGACTTGACCAAAGTGAAAGCCTGGGACAACGTGCTAACCCACTTGGTAGCACTACGGTAATCAGGGAGCAAGGCTCCCACAAAATGTTGAATCTAAGATGCCTCATCAGGCATCCATTGCTTAACAAAACACAATCTTTCATTGAATTGTCGAATTAGATCATCAACTGACATATTTCTTGTCATCTGCAATTCCATAAATTCCCTCTTAATCCTGGCAATTTCAAACGTGCTACAATACCGCTCACAGAGCTTTTTCTGAAACTGCTCCCATGTGATGTTATCTTGTTGCTGTTTGGTGAAGTGACCGGTTAGGGAATCCCACCATACCTTGGCATCTCCCTTCAACATCCTTGTTGCAAACTTCACCCTCGATTCGTTTTCGCAGTTACATGCATCCAAAGCCTTAACCATCTCCCGCAACCAGTTTAGGGTAATGGTTGGATCAGAGCTTCCACGATACTCTGATGGTTTACTGTTGGGAAAAATAGGCTTATAAATAAATGCTCTTTTGTTGACACAAAAGTATACAACTTGTTTATATAATTGTATGTATTAACATTAACATATGTGCACATATACATATATATATATATATTCAATCAAATATATTCTAATCCATAATCTACAAAATAAGCTTCATCAAATGGCCAAACTTCAATCGTCAAGATCCGAGTTCAAGTAGAAGTCGATGTTGAAGCCTCCTGCAAATAAACATTCAAAGTTTATGAGCTTACAAAATAAATAATCAAATAAGTTTAAATTTTTATAAAATAACTTTTATAAAAACCTTTATAAAAATTGAGACAATTTTTATAAAAATCACAAGCTTGGAAGTCAAAACATAAATTCCCATTTTGGCAAATACTAAACACAATCTTATATTGAAATAAGCCAAAACCATATTTAGCAAAAGGAATCTCCCAAAGAGGTAAACTTCCAACATGCTTTGTGCATTTGGTTTCTAAACTACCATTTTCATGATTAAATTCAAACTTAAGAAGTATGACACTTACCCAACTTTTTTTAAAGCTTCTTTTCAGTGCATTTTTATAGTAAAAATGGGTTGTGTGTGGTTTTGGTAAAAGCCCAACGTCTATATGCACAAGGCTCAAAAATCTCCAGCAGTGCGACGGTCGATTCCACGGTCGACCGTGGATCGACCGTGGATCGTCTGGACACTTTTTGATCATCAAACTTTTTCCTTATTTAAAGCAACTCAAGTCTTGTGTTTTACTCACCTCTTGCAATCTGAAAAAACACAGAATTCATAAAAATCTTGTGAGCTCATATTCCTTGATAATTCAATCTTTCAAGATCAAGAATCAAGCAAGAGTGAAAGCCTTCAAGTTCATATACTTCATTACATTCATATACATTTGTAATAGTGTGAGGATAATCTCTAGCCTATAGAATTAGAGAGAAGTGAGGATCAACTCTAGCCTTTCGAATTAGAGTGAAGTGAGGTTTATCTTAACCTTGTTTGCAAGAGTGAAGTGTAATTCTTGTAAGCTAAAAAGAGAAGTTGTAAAAGGTTTATCTCTACCTTCAAAGAGAGAAGTTAGTGGAGCAACTCTTGGTGGGTGAGGCCAAGGAGTGGATGTAGAGCAAGGTTGTTAACCCTTGCTTGAACCACTATAAATCATTGTGTCCAAACTACTTCATTGGTGATATCTTCCTTCCTTAAACTCTTTAATTATTTGCAAATATTGTTAAAAACTTTAAAAAGTGGGCATATAACCTATTCACCCCCCCTCTAGGTTCTAACAATTGGTATCAGAGCAAGTTGCTCTAGATAATTTTTGAAAAGTCGTTTTAAATCTTCTAAAAATATTTTTTTCAAAAATTTTTGAGTTGACAAAATGGGACAAAATTATGTAGAGGGGAATTCTATGGTTAGACCTCCACTTCTTGAAGAAGAAGGGTTTTGTTATTGGAAACAAAGATTCATGACTTATGTCAAAGCCAAAGATGTTGATCTTTGGGATATTATTGAAGAAGGGGATTATGTACCAAAAACCTTTGATTCCAAACAAGATGCCTTTGTTCCACTTCCTAAAGAAAAATGGGATCAAGAGGATAAGAAAATGGTTTCTAAAAATTTTGAAGCAAAACTCTTTCTTTACAATGCTTTGCCTAGAAAAGAATTTGAAAGAGTGTTTATGTGTGAAAGTGCAAATGCTATTTGGAAATCTCTTGTCACCACACATCAAGGAAATGCCCAAGTTCTAGATAACAAAATTGAATTGCTTGTGCAACAATATGAACAATTTCAAATACTAGATGATATGAAAATTGATGAGGCTTTTGCAAAGTTTAATACTATTGTTACTAGTCTCAAGTTACTTGGGACTACTTACTCTAACAAAAAGATTGTAAGAAAGTTTCTTAGGGCTCTTTCACCAAAATGGAGGGCAAAGGTGACAGCTATTGAGGAGTCAAAAGATTTGAACATACTTCAAATGGATGAGCTAATAGGAAATCTCAAGGTGTATGAAGTGATCATGCAAAAGGATGATGAGATTGCCAAGCTAAAGAAAGAGAAGAGCAAGTCCATTGCACTTAAAGCCAAACATGTCAAAGATTCCTCTAGTGATGAAGGAGATGAAACAAATAGTGATGAGGATGAAGAGTATGCCATGATGGTAAGGAATTTTAAAAAGTTCTTCAAAAGAAAAGGCAAGCATGTGAAAGCTCCATTTGATCCTAAGAAGTACAAGCAAGCCATGGATGCCAAGAAAGAAAAGAAATCATCTAGAGAATGCTATGGATGTGGAGACTATTCACATCTCATAAGTGATTGTCCAAAGGTAGCTTCAAAGAAAAAGGAAAATCACAAAGCCTTCCTAGGAGGTGCATGGAGTGACAGTGGTGATGAAAACCAAGAAGAAACAAAAGAAGAAAAATGTCTCATGGCCTTTGAGACAAGTGAGGTACACTCCGATTCTAGCTACTATAGTGACAATAATGGCCATCAATATGATCAATTATGTGATTTTAGCTCAAAAATACTTACTAAAAATGAGGAGTTAAAAAATGAGAATAAAAGTTTGAAAAAGGAAAATATCAAGTTGAAAAATGAAAATGATGACTTAGTTATAAAGATAAAAGATCTAGAAAACAAAATTGCATCTCATACACATACAAGCATAAAAGATTTGGAGAGTAAGCTAAAAACAAACTTGGATACAACCACACTGTCAAAATTTGAGAATAGTTCAACAAAGTTAGATGAAATGTTAAAGATTCAAAAATCATCAAAAGATAAGGGTGGCATTGGATTCTCAGGGCACTCAAACAACATGCCAATAAGTCACTTGAAAACCATCCAATTTGTGAAAGAAAAAGGGAAAGAAAAAATCCAGGACCTCCACGGTCGACCCACGGTCGATACCGTGCATCGACCGTCGGGTCACTGGAATTTTCAAAAGAACAAAAATGTAAACATTGTCTCTAGCTCTTCCACTTGTATGCCCAAGGTTGCAAGTAATGAGTTAATAAGAAAGTTTTATACTCCAACAACAAAGCATGGACTTGGATTCAAGAAACCCAAATCAAATGTGACTCAAAAACTAAAATACTCTCAATCCATAAACCCTAAGAACACATGATATCATAAAAGTTTTAGAATCACACAAAGATGGATTAGAATAGGAGTTTTTGATGCTAACCATCCAGGACCCATGAAACATTGGGTACCAAAAGCTTGAATGAAAACTTCATATGTGTAGGGCTGCAGTAAAAGTGAGAATATGTCTCATGAATGGATTCTTGATAGTGGTTGTTCAAAACACATGACCGGTAATAGAGAACTCTTCACCTCACACAAGGAGTATGATGGAGGACATGTTGTGTTTGGAAGCAATCTAAGAGGAAAGGTGATTGGTAAAGGTAACATTCTTCATGACAATATCAAATTCTTGAATGTTGAGCATGTTAGTGGTTTAGCTTACAATTTAATAAGTATTGGTCAACTATGTGATAAAGATCTAAATGTTAAATTCACCAAACATGAAAGCTTAATATGCAAAGATGATAAAGTTTTAGTTAAAGGTGTTAGGAGAAATGGACTATATACATGTAGACTTGGTGATAATTCTAACACACAAGTATGTCTTGCATCTATAATTGATAATTCAACATTATGGCATAGAAGACTAGGTCATGCCAACATGAGACTACTACAAACGTTGACTAGAAATGAGCTTGTTAGAGACTTACCAAATATTAAATTCGATAATCATTTTTGTGATGCATGTAAAATAGGAAAACAAGTGCATTCATCTCATAAATCTAAAAATGCTATAACTACAAAAAGATGTCTTGAACTATTGCATATGGATCTTTTTGGCCCTTCATCAATTCAAAGTTATGGGGGAAACTTCTACACACTAGTTGTTGTAGATGACTTTTCTAGATATACATGGACACTATTTTTGAAAAACAAAAATGAAGCTTTTGAAAAATTTAAAACTCTTGGCAAGAAAATTCAAAACCAATTTAGTTGTACGATCATTTCAGTTCGTACCGACCATGGAAGAGAATTTGACAATGAAGTGCAATTTGGAGCATTTTGTGAAAAACATGGAGTGTCTCATAACTTTTCGGCTCCTCGCACTCCCCAATCAAATGAGGTTGTTGAAAGGAAAAATAGGACTTTACAAGAAATTAGTAGGACAATGCTAAATGAACAATCCATTCCACAAAATTTTTGGTGCGATGCGGTCTCAACGGCTACATACATCCTAAATAGAGTCTTGATAAGACCAATGCTAAATAAAACACCCTATGAAATCATCAAAGGTAGAAAACCATCCTTAGGACATCTTAAGGTATTTGGTAGTAAATGCTATATCCTTAATACCAAAGACTACTTGACAAAATTTGATCCTAAAGCATATGAGGGTGTCTTCTTAGGATACTCCTTGAATAGTAAAGCCTATAGAGTATTAAACAAATCCATTATGGTTGTGGAGGAATCCCTTAATGTCACATTTGATGAATCTCCACTTCCTCCTAAGACTCAACCCTTAATAGATGATGACAAATTAGAAGAAGAAGCCATAGAACAACAACTCTTAAAATTAGACATAAATCATCATAGTGTTCAAAACCCAATAATAGATAACAAAATCACAAGTAATGAAAATGAAATTAAAGAAAATAGGAACCATCCAATAACTCAAGTCATAGGAAACTTGAATCAAAGACTCACTAGATCCCAAGCCCAAAACCTTAATACTTTCTTTGCCTTTGTGTCACACATAGAACCCAAAAATATTAAAGAGGCAATTAAAGATGAAAATTGGGTAATGGCAATGCAAGAAGAGTTAAATCAATTCACTAGAAGCCAAGTTTGGGACTTAGTACCTTTACCTAGTGGTCACACAATAATTGGAACTAAATGGGTTTTTAGAAACAAAGTTGATGATAATGGAAATATCACTAGAAACAAAGCTAGACTAGTAGCCCAAGGATATAACCAACAAGAAGGGATAGATTATGATGAAACCTTTGCTCCGGTTGCTAGATTAGAATCCATAAGGATTCTACTTGCTTATGCTTGTGCTCAAAATTTTATACTATATCAAATGGATGTCAAAAGTGCTTTTTTAAACGGGTTTATAAATGAAGAAGTTTATGTATGTCAACCTCCCGGTTTTGAAGACCCCATTCATCCATCTTATGTATATAAACTTAGAAAAGCATTGTATGGCCTTAAACAAGCTCCTAGAGCTTGGTATGATAGATTAAAATCATTCTTGTTGAAAAATGAATATAATATGGGTAAAGTTGATAATACATTGTTCACAAAGAAAAGAAAAGATGACATCTTGCTTGTACAAATTTATGTGGATGATATCATATTTGGATCAACATGCCAAGACTTGTGTGATGAATTTTCAAAACTTATGCATAATGAATTTGAAATGAGTATGATGGGTGAATTGAATTACTTTCTTGGACTTTAAATAAAACAATATGAAGATGGTACATTCATAAATCAACCGAAGTATATTAAAGACATGCTTAAGAAATTCGATTTTGAAAATGTGAAACCAATGAGTACACCTATGGCTACAAACACACACTTGACACTAGATGAAGAGGGTGAAAGATTTGATAGTACAAGATATTGTGGTATGATCGGGAGCTTGCTTTATCTAACGGCAAGTCGTCCCGATATTATGTATAGTGTATGTGTGTGTGCTCGTTTTCAGGAAAATCCAAAGAAATCACATTATGAGGCCGTCAAACGAATATTCCGATACATTAAAGGAACAATCAACTTGGGATTGTGGTATCCAAAGTGGAGCGGCTTAGATATAATGTGCTATGCGGATTCGGATCTCGGTGGATGCTACTTGGATAGAAAAAGTACAAGTGGAGTATGTGCCTTTATTGGATTGGCACTTACCTCATGGTTCTCAAAAAAGCAAACATCCGTTGCCTTGTCAACAACCGAAGCCGAATATGTAGCCGCCGGAAGAGCATGCGCTCAGGTCTTATGGATGCAACAATCTTTATTGGACTATGAGGTACATCTATCCGAAATTCTTATTATGTGTGATAATAAAAGTGCCATTGATTTGAGTAAAAATCCTGTATTGAATTCAAGAACTAAACACATCGAAATTAGACATCACTTTCTACGTGATAATGTGCAAAAAGGCAATATAAGCTTAGAAAAAGTTACGTCATGTGAAAATATTGCTGACATATTCACTAAACCACTAAAAAAGGAAGTATTTGACACATTAAGACTTGGTTTGGGAATGATGGAACATGTACCTTAAGAGATAAACACCTAAAAACTGAAAAACAGCAAAAAAATGCTATCCAGTGGCTCCACGGTCGATACCATGTATCGACCGTAGGGGCACTGCCAAAAGTTTGAGAAACACGCGGTCGATACCACGGTCGACTGTGTCTCTACCGTCGGGGCACTGCCAAAAGTTTGAGAAACACGCGGTCGATACCACGGTCGACCGTGTATCGACCGTTATACACCTGACGAAATTTAACCCTACCTTCCCTTTTTCCTCTCTCTTTCCTCCCACTTTCATCCTCCTCATCTTCCTCATCAAACCCTAGCCGCCATTTTACCATTTTACTCTCTAAAAAGCTTAAAAAAAATCATTACAAGCAAAAATTTTTCACTTACGGTCGAAGGCACGGTTCTGCTCACGGTCGATCTACGGTTGAACACGATTTCCTCCTTCCTTCACGGTCGATCCACGGTTTTCTCTCTCTCAAAGGTATAATTTTTTTTCTTTCTTCTTCATCTCCTTAGGATTCTATTTTTTTGCACCAATGAATCATGTGTATCTCAAGATTTTTGTTATTTTTTCATGATTGGGCTTGATTTTGGGAAGATTATTTAGTAGTTTTTGTTATAAATGGCTTAAGGATGATAAAGTAGGCTTTGTTTGGGTTTGGTTTAACTTTTGTAGTAGTTTTCTTATACATAGGTTTGTTGATGTATGTTAAAGTAATAAAATCAGAGCTTTCAAAAAGGACAAACAAAACCAAAAATTTTGAAAATCGTCCGGCGGTCGATATCACGGTCGACCGTAACTCGACCGTAACTATTGTACAAAAATTCAGTCCAACCACGGTCGATCCACGGTCGATACCGTGCATCGACCGTCAGCAATCTGAAAATTTTTGAACTTTTCATCTTTTAGTATTTCAACTATTAATGCTCAAATTCACTTTATTCATGCTTCATATACTCCAATAAACACTTGACATCGCATGATTCATCAAAATTTTCAAAATTTTCTCACACCTAGGACACAACCACATCGTATGGACATATTCTCAAAGAGTTTGCTATATTTGTTTAAGCACACTTTCAAATATGTCTCGTCTACATTGAAATATCATATATCTAGTTATAAATTTCCAAAACCAAACTCTTTTTCGTGTCATGACTAGATAAATTGAACATGTCGTACACATTAGGCACACACTAGTCCTAATACTATATATTTGTACTTAATCATATAATCATTGTCTCTATAGATAATCATGTCACGTGTTCGCACATCGGCGTCAAGAAAACCCGACAACCCTACCCCTCGTCAATCCGCCAATGCTCTAAAGAAACGGGCCATAAACGAGGGTCGTGTAGTTGCGGTCAATCAACTTGACCAATATAGGACCCAAGCCACCTTTGAGGCTATTGGGTGGACTATTTTCCTTTCTCTCTCAAATGTCATTTATTAAAATCGTCTCTATGAATTTTATGCCTCCTTCATCTATAATGAGGATGATGAAGTCATCACCTTCAACATTGAAGGTAAGGACTTTACCTTCACTCTTGTCCAACTAGGTAGGATTCTACACATCCCATCCTCCGGCCTTAAATACTATCATACCGGTCATAGTCTCACAAACCTTCCACCCGCCTTCACCATTCCTGAAATCATTGGGTCAATTTGCAAACCAAATGTTCCCCACACCACAACCAACCTTTTCAGACGAGATCTTCTTCCCGAATGTGCCGTTTGGAACAAAATCATTGATTCCAATATCTTTCCCAAATCTGGGAATCATTCTGAAATAAGTGCTATTCAAGCTGTTCTTCTTCATGCTCTTAAAACGGGGACCGAGATCAACCTCACGCACATTCTTGCTAAACGCATGAGTGGTCTCGTGACAAGTCGTAGGGATCTTCCCTATGGCCGTCTTCTATCTCTTCTTTTTACAAATCTACCGGATGTTTCTCGCATTGTCTCAACTCCAGGATCCTCCATGCCCATCGACCTTGCGACACTTCGCAAGATGTCTTCCTATAAGGGGACGAAACGGGCACACTCTTCCTCTTCCGGAGATACGGAAGCCGAGATTGACAAATTCACCTTTGGTGAAGAGGAGGAAGGTGAAGTGGAGAGTTCAATTCCTCCGGATTTCAGCATGGTTGAAGGCACTACCGATGAACGAATTGCGGCACTAAATCGCAATGTGAATGCTTTACGGAATGAAACTCGCTCTCTCCGTAAAGAAATGAAAGGGGTAAAGGGCATGTTGAGATCAATTATGAATGCTCTTAAATGTAATTCCGGAACCGATGGAGGTGAGCCGTCTCAATCATGAGTCGATGTTTTATGATTACCACATTTGTCTTTCAAACAATTTATTTCTATGTATTCACACAATATGATATTTATGTTGGTCATGTGCTACAATATTTTATGCTATGATGTACGTTTTGGGGTTTGATATGCATGCTTTCCATCTAACATATATTGTGATTAATATTGGCTATGATCACATCACTCGTGCAAGTCCTCGGTAGAATTTTTTATGTACTCTAACATAATCATGCCACGTGTTGGGAAGCTTATAAATAAATCCTCTTTTGTTGACACAAAAGTATACAACTTGTTTATATAATTGTATGTATTAACATTAACATATGTGCACATATACATATATATATTCAATCAAATATATTTTAATCCATAATCTACAAAATAAGCTTCATCAAATGGCCAAGCTTCAATCGTCAAGATCCGAGTTCAAGTAGAAGTCGATGTTGAAGCCTCCTACAAATAAACATTCAAAGTCTATGAGCTTACAAAATAAATAATCAAATAAGTTTAAATTTTTATAAATCACTTTTATAAAAACCTTTATAAAAATTGAGACAATTTTTATAAAAATCACAAGCTTGGAAGTCAAAACATAAATTCCCATTTTGGCAAATACTAAACACAATCTTATATTGAAATAAGCCAAAACCATATTTAGCAAAAGGAATCTCCCAAAGAGGTAAACTTCCAACATGCTTTGTGCATTTGGTTTCCAAACTACCATTTTCATGATTAAATTCAAACTTAAGAAGTATGACACTTACCCAACTTTTCTAAAGCTTCTTTTCAGTGCATTTTTATAGTAAAAATGGGTTGTGTGTGGTTTTGGTAAAAGCCCAACGTCTATATGCACAAGGCTAAAAAATCTCCAGCAGTGCGACGGTCGATTCCACGGTCGACCGTGGATCGTCTGGACACTTTTTGAGCATCAAACTTTTTCCTTATTTAAAGCAACTCAAGTCTTGTGTTTTACTCACCTCTTGCAATCTGATAAAACACAGAATACATAAAAATCTTGTGAGCTCATATTCCTTGATAATTCAATCTTTCAAGATCAAGAATCAAGCAAGAGTGAAAGCCTTCAAGTTCATATACTTCATTACATTAATATACATTTGTAATAGTGTGAGGATAATCTCTAGCCTATAGAATTAGAGAGAAGTGAGGATCAACTCTAGCCTTTCCAATTTGAGTGAAGTGAGGTTTATCTTAACCTTGTTTGCAAGAGTGAAGTGTAATTCTTGTAAGCTAAAGAGAGAAGTTATAAAAGGTTTATCTCTACCTTCAAAGAGAGAAGTTAGTGGAGCAACTCTTGGTGGGTGAGGCCAAGGAGTGGATGTAGAGCAAGGTTGTTAACCCTTGCTTGAACCACTATAAATCATTGTGTCCAAACTACTTCATTGGTGATATCTTCCTTCCTTAAACTCTTTAATTATTTGCAAATATTGTTAAAAACTTTAAAAAGTGGGCATATAACCTATTCACCCCCTCTAGGTTCTAACATTTACAATCAAGGAATTGTTTATACGTACATGACGGTTTATATCCAGGATAAGCAAAGGGGTAGACTTCCTGAGAAGTAAAGGGATAGAAACACGGATGTTGTATCCCTTGTGTCAGTGGAGGAAGCGGAACTGTCAATGCAGAGTTTTTGATTGGGTTGTAATGATAGTAGGAATCTGAATTGGCTCAGTATGTGTTTGCCTTTGCTGCTCCAAATTACAGACAATATTTCGAAGCTTCTATAACTCATTTTCTAACTTGTAGATGTACTCGTTCTGATCTACTCAGGACCAAAAGTACCTGCCTAGTCAGTTGTGTTCAAAATCTCAACGGTTGGTGCTTCAATTGTTGCTTTGGTCACAGGAGGAAGAATGGGGTATCTCTGTCAGCCATATCTGTAACAATCACATTATCTCACAATTCATTAGAATAAACCGTTAGTACACAACAATTTAACTATCACGAAGTATCTCCAATCACTCTAATTCCCCCAAAGGAAAGTTTGACCTAACACAAGCCAATATTTGGGAATGCAACACTCTAACTGTGCTTGCATCGCCAAACCAAGGCTCTCATACCAAACTGTAACACCGTAAAATCCTAAACCATTTTTTTAAACACGCTGCGGAAGCATCAACCAAAGCTTTTACATAAAATACAAATAATTAAATTCGGTAACAAAATACAAACATCCATTCATCTGTTGTGTTTCAAAACAAGTATGGCTCGTCTTAATTTGAAAACATATATCAGAGTGCTAGTCAATCTTTCCTTTAATAAAACAACTCAACTAAACAGCTGCAAATACTGAACCTGCAAAAACAGTTCAACGATGGGGAGTTAGCACAAAGCTAAGTGAGAGGAAGCTAGACCGCAACAACCAACGACTACAATCAATACAAAAGCATGTAATCATATAATCCAAATGACCGGCGGTTCGGCGCAGAACCTACAACTAATGCTGGCTAAAGCAAAGGTTTAATGATAGCCCACCGCTAATTGGCACAGTTAGATCCCCTCCGATACAATGCATGCACGAGAGGGTCTACAACTGCTCAACCAATAGCGATCAGACTCAGCCCAATTCTACGTATAGATGACTTCTCAAACGTAACTCAATATCATCCAAAGAGTGCATATTGACCAAACAATCATACAATCAGATATACAATCAACAATCATCAGACTTAACAGTCTATCAATCACAATCGCATGCATCACCTCAATCATATCAAACATAACCTTTACCATCCGTGAGTGTACATCCTCTCACCTCTTGTTCTCAACGCAACACTCAGATATCTAATATCACTAAGTCTTTGTGTTTCCTGAAAACACAACACTGAAATCAGTCTCTAATTTATAAATATATATACATCCATATATATTTATATCTCTATTGATCATAAACAACTTAACATATTCACATATAAACCAGTACAACACATGCCTCAAAACGAATAACAAAAAAATGCTACCCATCCAGAAATCCATCGGATGCGTCATGTCAAAGAACTTGACACGTCGTAACGTGTCCAAAAAGTCGGACAACATAGGTCGGACTACTGAAAGTTGGATCACCAAGGACAGACCAAAGGTCAGACCAACAAAGTTGTATCAAACATAAGTCGCACCAAATAACCGGGGACGCGTCGCATTCCATAATTGGATGCGTCGCGTCGCGCATATATCTGCAACTTTTTCTTCTTATTGTTCATCTTCCAGTCGACTTAAACTTTAAATAAATCATAACCACAATCTGAAATATACTAGAATCACTACTAAAACATATACAAACTTCATATATCATATATACAATCATCAAAATCAACTCAAATCCAAGTAAAACATCAAAACTCACAAAACCCACTAATCAAGTAAATCTTCAAAAGCTTCAACAATGGTGTCTTATACTTTCTATCATGAAAACCAGCAACATGTATGACAAATCATTAAGAATCATGCTTTGAATCTATGAGAAACAAATACCAACCTTTGTCTTGAATTAACAAGCACACAATAAAAGATTTCAAGATCTCAAGTTTGCAAGTTTTTGGTTTCTTCTTCACAAAGAAAACACACACACACTTTCAAGATATTTAGCATATGAGGAGGTGATTCAATTTATCACAGCAAACGTACACATCTTGATATCTTCTATCTAAGCATGAGGTGTATGTTACTAATCATCTTTTAAAAGCATGATCATCTTCAAACACATTCATATATACATACACACATAAGTACATACATGCAAACCCACTTATCCTAGATTAAATAATTAATCAATTATCATAAAGCAATTTATTTAATATATACTCACATAATTAAATATTAAAACACACGTAAACATGCACCGTCAACCCACTAACGACTAGTCCGGGTTTACGGCTGTTACAACTCCACTAATAACTAATTGGTTTTGAGTTGGAACTCTGTATAACATGTAAGTTTGTCAGGTTTCAACCCATAACCAATTGACTATGAGTGGAGTAACCCAGAACTTTTATTATAACCAACTGGCTACATATGGAGGTTCGTTTACCGGGTGTTTTTATAGCATAACATTAGATGTATGCACATGTGCACATAACACTCGATTTTTTTCAAGCACATGTGCATGTGTGCATCACTTGTTTATACTATATAGATGCATCTGGTTACATATATGCATTGTGCACGTGTGCATATATGCATATGCACATGTCAACGTACCACTCGTTTTTTTCTCAAAAAAATTTGTTTTTGTTGACTTTTTTTTCAACACAGCATCGGATATTTTCACATGTGCACGTACCACTCGCTTTTTTTAAGCTCAAGTGCGGATAGATGCACATGTGCGTATTATAGTAGATTTTTTAGCACATACAGTAAAGTCACATATGCACGATGCATATGTGCGTAACCTGTTCATACTACTAGATTTTGTTTTAGAACATGTGCGTCTGGGTGCATATATGTACCATGCACGTGTGCATCTTGTGCATATATGCACATGCGCGTATACACCTAGATGCATGTGTACACGTTAGGGTTGTAAATGAACCGAACATTCAGTGAACCGTTCGTGAACTGTTTGACGGAGTTCGTTTATGTTCGTTTATTTAATAAACAAACGAACATGAACAAAATTTTTATTCGTTTAGTTAAAGGAACCAACACGAACAAAGACCCTCGTTTGTTAATTTATGTTCGTGAACGTTCGTTTATCCGTTTGTTTATGTTCATTTATACGTATGTATATATACGTGCGTGTACATAGATATATATATATATACATACACAATATCTCTCACACGCACATATATACACGTAGTTAGTGTCTATTTATATTTAATAATAGTATGTTTGTGTTATATTTGTATATGTGTTCGTTCATTTGTGTTTGTTTATGTTCGACTAATGTTAAATGAACGAACATGAACACAAGTATTCGTTCGTCTATCCATTTGTGTTCGTTTTTTTCAAATAAAATTAAACGAACAAACACGAAAAAACATTCGTTCATGTTTTTTGGTTCGTTTACAACTCTACTGCACATGCAACTCAAAGTTGGTTTAGTCAAATTAATTGTCAACTCAAAAAATTCTAACTAAAATGATCTACGAGGTATAAGTACTTAATATATAACTTAAATTTTTTTAACAAAAATATAATTATTGTGATTAATAAATAGAGAAAGAAGTATAGAAAGAAAAAAAAAAGAAATACAAAAAAAAAGTAATTCTTACTTTCTTAGTATCTATTAAAAAATAAAAAAAGTAAAAATAAAAATTAAAAAACAAGCGCATGTAAAAGAAATAAATTTATCACAATTTTAATAAAAGAAATAGAAAATATCAATTCTAAATAGTATACTACATGGCGGCGCACAAGGGTGCTGCACTAACTATATTTTCTATTACAATTGTACCTTTATTAATTTAATTTAATAGATTAAGACAAGAAAAAGATTGATCGATCCATAATGATTTTCGTAATAAAAATGATTCTTAAATAAATTTCTCTCTCTATATATATAGTGAAAAGATCATTTGAGAACCATTTTTATTACGAGAACCAATCCTAACCGATCAACTCTCCATCTTTTAGTTCAATTGCCCACCCATGAAATTATCTTATGCATCTTGCAACACTCAAATCCCCACGCTCTCCATCCTTGAATTCCACTTACCAAATGAACGATTAAGATTGGTTCTCGCGATTCTTATAAAAAATCGGTTCTCAAATGAAACCTCCCATATATATATATACACATATATATATAGGGAGCGGTTCAAACGAGAACTGTTTTTCGTACGAGAACTGCGAGAACCATTCTTGGCCAATCATTTAATTTTCTGTCTTTTTTATTTATTTTAAATAGGAAACGGTAGTATGGATATTTTTATATTACCCCCTAATTTCTAAAATTAATATATCTCTCAAATGAAAAGGTGTTAAATTACGAAAATTATTCCAAATTAACGAGAAAATTGTGCTCTTTAATTAGAGACCCGTCTTGCTACATTTTTTCGAAAAAAAAATTCTCATTTGCTGGGTTTTTTTTACACAACTCTCGACATATGCACATGTGCAAAATTTGCACAAGTACAAAATTTTCACATGTGCATATCTACAGCTGTGCTGAAAAAACTAGGTGAATCTGTGTATTTGCACAAGTGCATATATTTGCAAATGTGCAAATGTCGAGCTGTGCTGGAAAAAAACCCAGCAAATACAAAAAAAAGATTTCAAAAAAATATAGCTGGATCGGTCTCAAATTAAAGAGCATAATTTTCTCATTAATTTAGTATAATTTTCGTAATTTAACACCTTTCCATTTGAGAGATATATTAGTTTGAAAAAGGTGGGGGTAATTTAAAAATATCCAAATTACCCTTAATTAATTAAAGATAAGTTTGATTAGTTTAAGGTTATCCTTTAATAAATCTTTAATCTTGATCATCCATCTTTTTGATCAACGGCTATGATTAGTTCTCGCAGTTCTCGTACGAAAAATAGTTCTCATTTGAACCGTCTCCTATATGTATATATGTTGGATAGATAATTACTTCACCCTAAATAATGAACTCTGCCTATCTTAAAACATAGAATTTGATGATAACCAAACCCTACATTCAGTATGACTTAGAAAGAATTCAAACATGTGTTGTTTGAATCAGTTTATGTAAAAATATGCTAAGTATGGAACCATCAGCTGAGGAAAATAAGCCATCAACTGAGCATCAGATCCTACTCAAAGTATCAGCCAAAGGATATCAGCCAAGGAGCATCAGATGAAGAAAACAAGTGAAGAAGACCATCAGCTGAGGAAAACAGTCTATCAGCTGAGCAAAATTGTTGATCAGTTGAGTGAAGCAAGTGATCAACTGAGTGAAGAATTTGATCAGCTGAGTGCCTACTCTATCAGTTGAGTGAACAAATGGATCAGCTGAGGCCCAGAGCATCAGCTAAGTAAGTATTTCTTTACACAAGTCATCTCCCCTTATAAACTGATGTATTTGATTGATCAGCTGAGCATTCTTGATCAACTGATCATACAAATACATGAGCTTATGTTCTCCTAAGCTTACTATCGAACAGCTGAGCATCTATATGATCAGCTGAGCAATATGTATCAACTGAGTCCTAGCAAAAAGTGATCAACTGATATATTTTGTCAACTGAGTAGTGAATATCAGAGTTCCTTGTATAATCTGTTAGCTGAGTCGTGAAAAATGTCAAATCTACTCTATCTTTTCAGATTGTAAGTCATATGTAAAAGGTAGAACATGTGTTGTTCTATTATGCCTTAGATCTTTGTTTGTAAAAGTAAAAATGCACTTTTTGGATCAAGCATGAGACAAAAAGGTTTGATCTTATCTTCTGGAAAAGGATAATGATACCTCAAACAGATGAAGATCTTGAAGATTTGTTCAAACAACTAAGTATGGCTGACAATCCCATACTTGGTAAAGTCAAATCAATCAGAAGCATGGTGTTGATTAAAGTACAATCATGGAAAGGGAAAGAAACTTCTACACGACAGTAGATGTGAGTTTTAATATTTTATATTATAATGGTTGCACTTTTGCAGAAAAGTACAATTGCTTTTATCATACATTTATTAAAGTAACTTTACTTTTCACCCACTACCTTTACAATTAAAATATTATATTTCCACATCCTCTTGGTCTCTTACCTTCATGCAACCGGATCTACCAAGACTTCTATATATACTCATGCATGGTGGACATGCAGAATACACAACACAATACAACAATGAAGTCTCTACTTCACAAAAAGAAAATTTCATCAGTTGAGAACTTAGTAGAGTATAAGCATTGTGTAGAATCAAACTTGTTCATGTGTTGAACACTCTAAATACATTATTTATTTTAGAGTTAGCTTGTCTATGTGTTAGACAAATTGATTGTCACCTTTTATTGTACTTAGGATTTCCGATTCTAGTACATGTAATTCTTGATTCATATCAATAAGAATTATATAAAAGTATATAAGTGTGTCTTTAATTTTTAAAAGCTAAAGTTTGTATTCAACCCCCCCTTCTACAAACATTTGTTGTTGCGTACTCAATCTGGAACTAACAATATATCTATGGGAGAGTTCATTTAAGAACTGTTTTTAGTGCAAGTACCGCGAGAACAAGGTGAGTAACATTATCTCTACTAATAAACAAAGTGTTTATATGATTCTATGCTGTAAACGTGATACATTGTATATAAACTTGTTAAGTGCCTGAGTGGCACTATTGTAGCTTGAGTGACGCTAGAGTAGCCTGAGTGACATATATGTTAACACAATGTTATAAATATAGCTTGGGCGGCCTAGTGATTACGTGAGTGGCAACAAATATTTTGTATGATAATATGTGATTAAAATATGAGTTTATTTTATTGTTGATGAACTATAGTTTTAAATTTAATGTTACAACTAAATGTGGTGTACTCGTTAAGCCTAGTGATTAATAAAATGATTTTCTATTTTACAAGTACAGATCGTAAAAAGTGATGGTTCTCACTTGCACTGATTTTTTAAAAAATGACAAATCTTGTTGTTTAATAGTACTAGATGTTTTGTGAAGTACTTTTTGTGACATCAGTTAATCTTTTAAGATAAGTTAGTTAATGGATAATATTAAACTTTTTTTTGGTGTCCTTACATGTTAAAGTTGTGTAATATAATGTAAAATGTGTGAACTTCACTAATATGTCTTACAATACAAATTTGTTGTAAGACAGTATAAATATAGTATAACATAGTTTTAAAAAATGCAATATGATATCAAATAAAAGTGCATAATTTTATTTTTTAAATGGTTTACTTTTTTTTAAACAAAAGTTACTATATGTTAAAATTTTGTGGGGGTTTTGGATTTTTAATACAACCACTCTCCTTTCACGAGAGTGGCTGCCACTCTTCACCCATTTTCCCCGTTTTACCCCTCCAACGACATTTTTCCTATGCCCTTGGGATTAAATATTCCTTCTATTTATTGATGATCTTAACCATTAATTTCATTTGATCAATGGCTAATAAGACTTCTTATATTTCTTAGATTAAGATCTTTCTTCCTCTATCTCTTCCCTATATATATATATATATATATATGGAGAAGTTTACTTAAGAACCACTCTTATTGCGAGTATCGCGAGTACTATTTGTGACCACTATTAATGTTCACTAATGACTCATTAGTAAGAGTATTTTGGTATTTTTTACATTTTTCCGATCTTTAATTGCGTCCGGATGAATTGTCATTAGAGAGTGAAGCTTGATTTTCCCAAAATACCCACATTAATGTGTCATTAATAAACCGTCATTTGTATTGACAATTAATTTATTTTATTCAATGATCAAGATTGATTCTTGCGATACTCACAATTCGAATAGTTTCAAATGACCCTTCCAATATATATATATATATATATATATATATATAAAGTAACATTGCGTGTTCATCATGGAAGACATATCACATATATGTCTCCAATTAGGATCTTATAGCCCGCGCGTTGCGTCGAGTTTTATAAATCTAAAATTCTATTATCCCAATAAATTATAGGATTAGGTGATCTACATGATAAGATATTAATAGTTTTATAAAAACATATCGAAAAATAATAAAACGCTTGATAAAAAAATAATCAAATGATTAGGGCTTTAATATGGTGTAAGAATAACAAAATAAAAAAAAGTCAAAAGAGATCTCAAATCTCAAAAATAAAATATTGACTTTTTCATCTTAAAAAAAAATTATATTTACCTGTCAAGTTTTATTTTCTTTTTTAAAAAAAAAACACTTTAAGTATTATAATACACTAAGACCATATTAACTTAATAATAATAGTATATAATTAATATAAAGTTTGTAGAAAAAGTAAAATATAACTAAAGTTTACTAATTTAAACCTTCATATTTTTTTTCAAATGGTTTTACCTTAAATAAATGTACATATTACTAATGCACAAAATTCATGTGATCTTTTGTTTGATTAAGAAAATATATTATTATTGAGTTAGTGCAAAGTTCTTTTTGAAATATATTTGTAAGTGACGTTTTCTTTTTAAAAACTTATTTGTTAGTATGTAAATTATAAATTATAACACATCTTTAAGAATATGTTTTTTACCCAAGAAGGTAGAAGTTGTTGCGTCAAAAAATCTAGTTGTTCTATAACGACGTATTTACATCTTGACTCAACGATCAAACTATAATATGATACATACCCACATAAAATCCATTCTAAAAATAAAGTTTAATGGTTAAATCAAAATAATCTTTTACTTTAGTGCTTAAACAATTCAAGAATAAAGGTTAACAGTTATACCAAAATAAACGTACATAAGCTTTAAAGTTCAAATATTAAAAAAAGTTGAAGAGTTTAATGAAAATATAGTTTAAATTATTTTTTAACCTTAATCAAAACTATAAATTAAATAAATATATTAAATATTGTTTACATAAAATTGTAAAAACAAATATATGAAAGTTACGTTAAGTAAAGGAAAATTAAAAAAAAAGATAAACACGATATTTAAGAAATATAGAAGTTAAAAAAGGTTAAAAAGAATACCAAGATTAAAAAGAAGTTAAAAAAGGGTTAAAATTTTAAAATCTATGTTTTTAAAAAACTTAGAAGTTAAAATAGACAAAAAGAGTTTAAAAGAATGCAAAGGTTTAATAAAGAGAAAATGGAAAACTACAAATTGCTTGTGGCAAGATTCGAACCCCCGCCACACACATAAATAAATGTATCCTTCAAAATGTATGGTATTATAATAGGATAAGCTAATCTGCACTAAAATGATTGCTATAAATTAGTTTTTAATTTTCAAATTTTATAATACTATATTAAATGTATGAATTGGTTTAAAAAAATGATAAACACAAAATATTAATAAAAAGTATTAAATCATTATAAAACGTGAAAAAAATAAGAATATACAAAATGGTGACGAACAATGTCAATACCTATAAGAAAGGTGGAAGCGTCTACGTGATGGGAGGGAATGTGATGGTAACAATGTGTATTATGATACCAGGTGTAATTTTATTTCATGTACAAGCTATTTATCATTCTTGTAACAATTAGAAACAATAAGGTCAAGTATTTATTAGTTATAATTTAAAAAGAATTTATACCAATTATAATATATAAAATGATTTTTTTTGAAATGATTATAATACATAAAATGATAAGACTAATAGTTTGGTTAAATATGATCTTTTAAATGTTATAAAGGTAAATATAATATTTATAAATCGACGTATGAAAATACAAAATTTTAATATTTAAAAAGAGTATATACAAAATTATCTCTAATAATATAAATTTAAATTATAGAACTTTAATTCTTAAAAGTTAAAATCAAATTAAAATTTTAATTTAAATAAATGTTTAAAATTAATCAAAACGAATCGATATAATTATTTAAAAATAATAATTTAAATTAGTCTTTTATTTATATTTAAAGAAGATTGTTTCCTCAGTTAAACAATTATATAATTAATTATGTATACTTAAAGAAGATATTATATTGATTCACCGCAAGTCAACAACTGCTGCAGTAGTTCAATTTAGTCAAAGTTATGTAAGAATTTAGAAGAAAATAGTTTTCTCATAGACCCCATTAAACACAAATAATCAACAATGTCACTTCCATTACTCTGACTTTTGGTCAAAGTAAACTTAAACAACCATAAAAGTCTATGGATAACCGTCTGGATATACTTGGTTGAGTATAGATCGACTGGTGTTGGTTTTTTGATACGAAGGAATGTGAATGATATTTTTTAAGTTTGCAGAGTTTTAACTTAAAATTAATTAATAATTAGTAGAATAATTCATAACCCTTGTAAGTATATTATAAAAATCATATATATCATATATGAGACGGTTCAAATGAAACTGTTTTTCGTATGAGAACTGCGAGAACCAATTATAGCTATTGATAAAAAAGATAGAGGGTCTAGATTAAAGAGTTGTTAATGGATAAACTTATACTAATCAAACTTATCCTTAACTAATTAAGGGTAAGTTGGACATTTTTACATTACCCCACATTTTTAAACTAATATATACATCAATCGCAAATGTGTTAAATTACAAAAATTATAACAAATTAACGAGAAAATTGTGCTATTTAATTTGAGACCGATCTTGATATATTTTTTCAAAATTCTTTTTTTTATATTTGTTGGTTTTTTTTCCAGCACAGCTCGACATGTGCACATGTGCAAATTTTGCACATGTGCGTATGCACAAATTTACCTAGTTTTTTCAGCACATATGTAGATATGCACATGTGCACATGTCGAGCTATACTGAAAAAACCCTGCAAACGTGTCTTTTTTTTTCTAAAAAAATATAGCAAGCCGGTCTCAAATTAAAAAGCATAATTTTCTCGTTAATTTGGTATATTTTTCGTAATTTAACACTTTTTCGTTTGATGAATATATTAGTTTTAAAAAAGTTGGGGTAATGTAAAAATATCCATACTACCATTTGCTCTTTAATTTAAATAAAAAGACAGGAAACTAAATGATTGGTCAGAAATAGTTATCGTATGAAAAAAGTTCTCGTTTAAACCGCTCCCTATATATATATAGTGAATATGATTTTATAAATATATATATATATATATATATATAAATATGGTGAATATGATTTTATATATATATATATATATATATATATATATAACCAACATAGGGATCAAAAAACAAAAACAAAATTGTTTTTTTGGTACAAATTTCTAAATATTTTTGCTTTAAAAAGAAAAGCTTTTAGTGGGATCTAAATGTAAAATTGAAATATTTTATTTTGAAAGAAAAACCTCTAACAAAAAGCTAGCATAAGTAGGTGTGTTCGGTATACGATGTATTGGAGTGGGTGGTTTTTCGTTTTGAAAGAAAAGCTACAAGTCATGTTTAGATGAAAATACTGGAGGTTTTTTTAAACAAAAATATTTTTAAAGTAGTTTCTAAAACTAGCTGTAAGCTTTTATATATCAAATTACCCAAATATCTTCTTTAATTGTTTTATAATTTCTCATATTTTTATGATTTATCCTTTTTTGTCAGTTATACTATTTAGCTTCAGCTACTAGCTAATTTTCTAAACATGTATATAACTAAAATAAACAACATTTAGCTACCAGCTATTTATTTTGTAAAATGACATTACTATTAATGATTTGGCTTGTTAATTGTTTTTATTATTCTACCTAGTGTTTTTTTAAGTATCTCATTTTATGTCATTTTATATTTTTCAATTTCAACTACGAACTACTTTATCAAACACGTACATATAACATATAAAAGGTACAACTTAGAACTTTGACTTCCGGTTTCTAGTTCAGTTAATTCTACCAAATACAACTTAAGCGTCGAAGTTTAAAATTTATTATTGTTTTGTCTTTAAATTGTTGAATTATAATCCATATACAAATTTGGTTATTTAACCCTAAAACTGTTTTTTATCTATTATACTCTTTTCGTCCAAAAAATATTACTCATTTTGATCTTTTAAAGTCTTTATTTTCAACATTGACCTTAAATACTTGTTGTTTGTGTTATATAATACTTTCTGAAATTATACCAATGAATTTTTTTAAAGAAACAATTCATTCATATATTTTGCATCAAGTATTATATAACATAAACAAAAAAAATTTAAGATTAAAGACTTAAAGTTGAAAAACAAAGTCTTGAAAAAGTTAAAATGAACAATATTTTTGAGACTTAAAAGAAGCCAATGAAATACCCCCTCCCTTCTAAATAACCAAACTTCCACTCTTTTCGTACCTTTTTCACTCTTCGTATCCAACCATCTCTCTCCGGTGACCATATACTTGACAACAAATCCGACAATGAAGTACGAAAAAAGGTAGATGTGTGCAAGTGAGCGTGTTTTTGGTTAAAATATGTATGTCCCAAACCAATTTTGAACGTGTGTGTCTATCTATATGTACTTGTCTTTAAATTTGGGTGTCTTAAGGTGTTTGGTGCTTCAATTGGGTGTTTTAAGGCACTGTAGAATTAGATGTTTGTGCTGCAAGTAGTAGTGGCATGAAGTTCTTGGATTTTTTAAGAGTTAGAGAAGGTGGTGATACATGACATCTAGATTTTCAAACTAATTTAAATTTTTAACGGTCCATATTTAAATAAAACCGTCAACTATTAGAATTGTTATATAGGTCTTTTGAAAAGCTAACAATCTTTAATTTGTTTGACACTCGTCGATCAGTTTATAGAAAAACATTTAGAAAACCCAACCCTACCAACCACTACAATTTTGGTCTTATATGGGGCCGTTTTAAAGGGCGTGTAAAAGGGACGATCGCCCAGGACTCCCATGGATTAAGGGGGCTCATTTTTATTTGTGAGTCTGTATAATGTATGTGAGTTAACACTTCAAGCCTGGTTTAATTAATATACAATGAGTTAATTGTTGTAAACGTTAAGAATTTCTTAAAAATTCGAGATTAACACTCTAAGGAGAAATCCTATATGCCAAAATGATCTTTTGACCCACTATAACACAAAACCCACTTTTGTGTTGAACAAATCCATGGGGAAAAAATTGTTTCCCTCAAATTTTCTATAGAATCAATCATGGATAAAAGTTTTGAGGGAAAATCATTTCCCTCGGATTTCACAAGGATTTTTCAAAAAAACCTTGGAAAATCCGTTGAAAATTTGCTATTTAACTAAAATCCGTGAAAAATTCATTGAAAATTTTCCACTTAATTTTGTCAGTAAGAAATCTCTTTGTGATGTCTGATTTTCTAGTACTGACTTTATGGGAAGAAAATCAAGAAATCATCAATTCATAAAAAAAATTGTTAGCTTGTGAAGAAATAACACAAAATTGTTCGACCCTTTAGGGTGAAGTCACATAGTTTGGAAAGAAGAAACAAAATTGACAATCACAATCTTTTATTCTTATTCGGTTTTCTTGAGAAAAATGAAATCTTAAACATTTGTGAAAGGTAGAATTCAAAATTGAACATATTTAAGGCATATTTAAGATTTAAATTGCTTCTAACTTCTCAAATATGTCTAAACTTTTCTTTAATCTTTGTTACTTGATTTCAAGTTTAATTTTTATTCACCGTTTATATTTTAATAATTCAACTCATTACTTTTTGTCTATTTTTTTTGGTTAATTGATAATATGGTAATTAATTGATATTTGCATATTAGATTGTTTACTAGTTTGCTTAATAATTTTTAATTGATATTTACATATTAACTGCTTAGTTGGTAATTGCTAAATTTTTAATTCTCAGCCAAAATACCTATTATTATTTCATTACTAGAGAGCACTGTGTGTGCGCATTGTGACCTGCTAAGAAGGAAAAAGAACTATTGTGTTTGAAATTTCGTGGGATCACTCGAAATAGTCTCAGGTAACAAAGAAATTTTAAAGCTATGGTTGATTTTGTTGGGTCTTCGAGTGGGAGGGAAAACCGAGACCAGAATGAGGGTTGTGATTCATGGAAACTTGGATAAAAATCAAATTAACCCTCATGGGTGTGACTATGCATGCTAGGAATGTTCACAATCAAGAAAGTCAATTTGGTACTAGATTCTTTGAGTTTTTGGAGTCTTGGAGGCCAACGCTGTTCAAAAGCAAACCAAGAGTTATCTTTGCTCTTACAAACCCTAAATCCATAGTTTTAATGCAATTAATATCTATGGAGTCGATTATCTATTATATCTAACATGTTAAATCAACAATTACAAGAAATGGTTAAGTTTCGATAGATGCAACTTAGGAGTATGGATTGACAGTGTGTGTGTGTGTTCATATTCCGGATCGAAAAGCTTGGCCTCTGTAAATGAATCGAAAACCTGTTGCAAGTAACGAACCAAAAACCAGGAATTACGTGGAGAATCTAAAAAAACATCAAGTAGTCATGAATCGAAGATTGTATATGCTTGTGAAGTGAATTTTGATATATATATATATATACACATATAATCGGAATCGAAAACTTCAGTAGCTAATGAATTGGGGAATCGGGGGTTGAGTTCCTTTTGGGAATTCCACTAATCGAAAACTACAAAGGTTATTGCTGGAATCAAAAACTAAACTCATGATGTGAGTAAATCAAAAATTGAGATGTGTAATAACAATTGAAAACTGAGATGGGTAATAACAATCAAAAACTAAAACGGGTTATGACAATAAAAAACTAAGAATCAAGGTGAGATCGAAAACTAACACTTCGTTGTAACAAAAAAGATTGAGTTAAGTCCTTACCGGGATTCCGTCGTTTACATCTTGAAAACGTATTCGTATAAGGGGATGGTGTCAAATCGAAAAATTGTGAGGGACTTGTAACACCCCAATTTTATAAAACATTATTAAAATAAGTTGTGAAATAAAAGAGGAGGAAAATGAATAGAAGTTATAAATTATTGATTGGTTTGAAATAATGATTCCAATTATATCCCTGTTGAGATTCTTAGGTATCGTATGGATGAGTTGTAAGATGAAAAGGGGAGCGGGATACCTACCAAATAGACCACCACCCCCAAAAGAGGCGGCAGCCTCCTTTCCCATATGTTTCGTCTTCTTGTTTCCTTTGAACATTTTTGTTCTTCTTTACCAAAACACCAACACACATACATACGTATTTCCTAAATTTTGGAAAAAAAATCCTGGAGATGAGATTGATAATTAACAACGAGGATAAACATATATACCAACTAAGGAATTCAAGTTAAAAATTGTAAGTAATCTTTATTTTTTAGTTTTAAAGTGTTAATTGAATTATTGAGTTTAAGAGTTGATCGATTTGTGATCAAAGAGTGTTAGTATGATGTTTAATATGATTTGTTAGTGTTTTGGGAATGTTTAGAAGCTCTGTTTGTATCTGGAAATAAATTGGATGAATTTTGATCAAAACCAGTAAGTTCTAGTCGGAACTAGGCTGTAAGTTGACGTGCACGGGTGTGCCCCTCAAGAACAAACTGTGCCCCAGGGCATACCTGAGGAGGCACGGATGTGACTCAAAAGGTACGGGCGTGACTCACCCTAGAGATGCCTAGGGTGTGCCTGTTAACCACAGGCATACCTGTGAGTAAAAGCACGTATAGGTGTGCCTTGTTTTGTGTAGTGTTTTTAAAATGGTGTTTTGATTGAGTAAGAATAATGAGTATCATATAATTATTTGTAGTTATTTGAGGACCTAAGGAAAAGAAAAAGAGAATGCTTTGGAATTGCTGGACTAGAGGTGAGTACCTTAACCTAGTACTTAGAGACACTAATTATCCGTGAATCACTAGTTTAAAGAGTATACGATGATTTAAATAAGCGATGTTGATGTGTATAATTATATAAATAAAGAGAATGCGTTCTTACAGAGTCATATACTATAAATACATACACTATGAGTATGTGTGAAATACTGAGAAGAGTAGTATTTGTGTGAGATACATAGTGAAGTGTGAAATATAAGAGTAACTGTACATATGTATGTAAACATATAAACATACAAATATGAGAGAATATTATAGACTATGTCTATACATACATGTATATATATATATACATATATATATACATACATATATATATATGTATATATATACTAGCGGGGTACTCGCACAATGTGACGACGATGAATAAAATGGTTTGTAAGGAGTTGTTTTGGTAGGTATTAATTAAGAGGACACACAAGACGTAATTTTGTAATTTTTATTTAGCAGGTGAAAAACGAATATTATATATTTCCCTTTGTGGAATTTATGGAATGTTATTAAGTTTATGAAATATTCTGTTTCGTAAGTTTTGCTTTGGAATTTATGAAAAAAGGAATGTTATTAAGTTTATTTTATGGAATTATTTTTTGGTCGATGAGGGTAGAATAATAATCTTAAATGACTTAAAATTTAAGAGTTTTACGGAAAAAGCTTAAATACTTTATATAATAGTATAGATAATAATAGAGAAAAGAGAAATAAAACGAACGAAAGATGAAAGAATAACGTAGAGACGATGTAAACGTGTAATAATATATAAAGGCTATACGAGTATGTCATGATTAGATGAATCAAGAGAAAGAGAATAATTTAGAGTCATAAACCATGTACGTGTAGCTATAATTGTGCTAATTATAGCTTATCAAGTGATTATGTGTGAGATGAGAAATATGTGATACATACATATATATATATATATATACATATATGAGAAATGATGTTTTAGCCTGAGAGGCAGATGTGACTAGTCAATAAAACTAGTTAGATACTAATGTGACTTCTAGTAGTCAATGTGACTACCAGATGTAAGACCCTTGGAGAGCGTTGGGCACTCGGATGAGATTATGAGAGACGTAAGACCCTTGGAAAGCCTTGGGTAGTCACATGAGATTATGAGAAACGTAAGACCTTTAGAGAGCCTCGGGTAGTCAGATGAGATAATGAGAGATGTAAGACCCTTGGAGAGCCTTGGGCAGTCAGATGAGATTATGAGAGACGTAAGACCCTTGGGGAGCCTTGGGCAGTCAGATGTAATTCTGAAATCCTTATTAGTACACTGTGTTGGTAATATATGAACCAATTATGTGATCATGGATGATTATGTGACTTATGCATATAGCTATTTGTGTATGCTATATAGGATATGTGTTGAGAACAGTGACCTGAGATATGATCAAAACAATGAAAATGTGTCGGGAGCTGTTAGCTTTTCTCGTTTTCTTCACTATTTGCTCAGAACTTCCATCATTCGTCTTTTTAACCTTATATTTATATTTTAAGATAAGAAATATCTTTTGACTTAATCACACATGATAACATGCCAAAAACAAAATAATATCACATAAAATATATATCTAAATAACACAAGATGTCACATACAAATCACATCAAACCACTGTATAACAAGTAATGATATCCTACCACATTGAGGTGTGAAAAAAAACACAAATGCAACGGTCTATTGTAGGGTAACTAGTTCTCTTCATCAATTTACAAATGAGAAGTATCTCCACCAACCGGTAAGTTTGAGTTATAATGAGCATACAATTATCCACCATACATCATTGAGAGGGCTAGTGGCAGCCTAAAATATACACCAGATACATACAGTCTCAACCATAAAACATTTGATAGTTGCCTTCGAGCACTTGACTTATTTTCAGTCAAATCATACATCAATTGATAGGGACGTACCGCATAAAATACATCATATGGACATACCCACGAACCGATCATGTGAACATGTCAACATTAGATAGCAACAAATAATATCATATCATATAACATCACATATTCTTATTGATATGAACCTACCACTTATATCGAGGATATAAACACAAATGTACAATTAATTAGCCATTTAAGGAACATCTAATTAATATAAGTTATATAAGATAATTAGTGGTAGTAATTTTATTTGGCTTTAATCACAACCATAAGTGTTTAAAGAAAACATCCGCACTTGTAACTGTATTAGATCTATGTTAGAGAAAATACATGGTTATAAGTGTATATAAATAGAGCTTATAATTTACACAAGTAAAGGTGTAGAGAAATTTTACGCATACTTACACACTAAAAAATGTGAACAATAAAAATATTATATTACACGGTTATAATTATAGGCAAAGACAATTTATTTTTTATTATATAAAGAAGATTTTTTTATGCTTAGACATGGACTTTATGGTCCTATGCGAGATAAATAAAGAAAGAATTAAAATTTATCTCCTTGTTTCGTCCTATCCCCTCACCTAATCGAAACACCAACATTCTCTGTCTCGGGTTAAAAGTTGTACGCTCTGGCGATCCTAATCAAGAGCTTTAAATGAGATTTATGTATAAACATCCTTCGCTGCATCTTTGGTTGTAGGTTCCAAGTTATCAAGTATTAAACATATATTGAAACAATCACACAATGATAATGTCTTGGTAGATGTATGTATGCGTATGTAAAAGAAACCAAGAAGATAGTTTAAGGATATTGAGTGCTTCACATATTTAGGTTTAATTTATAACAAGGTATTTATACTTGGGTATTTACACAAAATACCCTAAACTATGACTAATGTCATATGTACTAACAAACTTAACTAAAATGTATTGAACACAACTTTAGGACCTAACATTCTTCTCATTTGTGTTCAATTTACAATTAAGCCTAATAACGAAGATTATCTATTTAAGCATCAGAAGAATCTCCTTGTTCATAATACATAGAGATTCCTTTTCTTTCTTCATTCAACGTTAGGAGATCATTCTTTGAAGTTTTGAGTCTTCAAGAGATCTTCAAAGACTCGTCCTCGATGATCAGGTTATTTTTCAGAGATTGAAGTAGAAGCCTCGGTCTTATCAGAATCTGCAACCATGATCATATTATTTGTCTTCACGGGAGCACTTGATCGTTAGCATTAAAACAAAATTTTCCGCTTTGAAGAAGAGAGTCTATTATTTCAGCATTTTCTAAATTTTCTTTAAACAAAATTTTACTTCTCCTCAATATTAGCTCTTGATATTATGAATGATTTTTGAATACTTGCTCCGCCTCAATTTTGAATACTTTGTGGTTGTTCTTGTTTTGTCTTTTTAGGAAATAAGGATTTCATCTCCTCAAAATGTAAGAAACAACTAATATTTATAGACACCTATACTTGATGTATCAGCTCTCGCTTGATTTGATATCCTCCTTAACATATAAATTATCATATCTTCAGCTTTACACTTTTGGTGAGCTTTATCTTCTTATCAAATAAATTTGAACTTGTCTTAGTCTTCATATCTTTCAGCTCAGTAAAATTCAACTGATTCTCTTTTGTATATCTCTCAAAATAAAGTGAATTATCTTCCTTAAACTTGATTCTCCCCCTCATGATGGTTAGGATCCATCATGATCATCATGCATTTGTAAACATCATTCAGCTTGATTTTGGCATGACTCTATCAGAATGATATGACAATGAACGTATCTGTTATCACACCGACATCACATAGATTTCTCGTAAACACATCAGTTTAAATAAACCGAGTGACCTACATTTAGCGTTGGCATGATGTTAGTATTGGTAGAATTTCCATCTATCATTGTAAATATCATAATGATATTACTCAAGATGTTCCGGCACGATCACAAAAACAAGCAAATGATTCCATAAGTGTCCTAAAAGAAACTAATATGCAATTAGCTCTAGACACAATAAGTGCATGAAAGAAGTCGGGGAGTGAAGTAGCTGTCATCTTATTTTCAATATCAACAGTCTCCAAGTAAGATGTGAACATTGTATGTGATAAATGTCCATGTGAGGTTGAAATAATTATCTTTTAAGAGATAATTAAGTAGCAAGGTGGGGTAAGTGTATTGCATCACTGGCTTCACAAGTCTACACACAGACGAATTCGCTTCTGGCTTTGACTTATGAGGAACTTTCTTCATCTTATCCGTTTCACAGGCTGCACACAGATGATCGTTGTTACATTTAAGATCGTTGACTAACCTTTTTGCAAATAATTTGTTGGTGTTTTTGAAATTCAAATGAGAAAGTCTTATATGTCACAACCAAATCTTTTGCATAGATGCCTTAGAAAGAAGGCAAATTTCAGATGAGGGTTTCACTGATGAGAGGTCAATGGTATAAATGATAGACTTTCGTGAACCGGCTAAAATTTCTTTTCCATCTTAAGATATAACACCTCATTTATTAGCCTTAAAATGAACTTGCATACCCTGATCACAAAACCGATCAATACTTAAGAGATTATGTCCTAAACCCTCAACATATGAAACTTTCTTGATAGAAATGTTGTTAGCTATCAGTTCACAATACCTCATTATTGGCGATTTGTTGTCATATTGGCGATTTGTTGTCATTACCAAACCTTACTGTACTACTAAACTTTTCTTTAAAGTTTGACAGCAGCTCCTTCCTTTCAGTCATGTGTTTGGAGCAACTAGAATCAAGATACCACACATGACAAATCTTCGAAGATTTGTACATACTAGAAGATAGGTCCTATTTTGTCAGAGGGAGAGGGGTTGTTGGAATTTTCTCAAACTATGGTGTTATGATGGAAGGTTTTGGAAAGGGTGTTGGATTTCTTTGAATCTTTGCTTTTTTAGGAGACCATCTAAAGCTAGTTTGGAAGTTTGGATTTTGCATGTTTTTATTTAAGAAATATGGATTCATTTTAGGTAGTGAGGTACAAATCTTCTCCCTCGATAATCTTTGCAAATGTTTAAAGGAATAAATCTTGAATGGATATTTCACATTAGGCCTTTCAACCACATTCACACGTGAATTAACAGGTGTAGAAAATTTTAGACATTTAATTCACATTCACACCATCACAAGAATAACCATAATTATTGATATCGCTTTATATATATATATATATATATATATATTATACGCGTTATCTTCGTATTTAAAGTTTGGTATTTCACGAAATTGAGATAAATGATAATTAATTTATGTGTTTATGAATATCAGGTTGTGAAAGAGCAATGGCGATAAGTTTAAGCTGAAGAGCCGGAAAAAGACTCAAGTTTTAAAGAAAAATCAAAAAGTCAGAAAAATGGAGAATGAGACGCGTTCTGTCATGAAACGATTCGCGTCCGTATAGATAATGTCTAACAAGTCGGGTAAACATCGCGCGACCTGACGCGTTCAAGGGTAAAACGCGAAGCTTTTTCGGCCGAATTCAAAATCTATTTAAACTCTTGTTCTGATCCAAAAAAAGGGGGAGACATCATTCTAGCCGGCCCTGGGAGTTCCTAAGACAATGATTTGCAGATCTGGAGCATTGTTTTGCTTGGAGCTTAAAGATTTTGTATTGGGAAGTGAAGTTTTGAAGCTTGCATCATTGATCTACAAGTTTTGAAGCTTGCATCATTGAAGTTTTGATTTTTAGTTTGATTTCAATGATGTGGATAATATGAAATTATATATTTGTTATGTTTAGCATTTTCAAATATCCAAATGTGATAAAGTTTCTGAATTTATGACTTATTGCAAATTTTTCATAGTTTAGATGGCCATTATATTGTGATTGCTTCAATCATGAGTTACTATGATCATTAACATTCATGACTAGTGATTGATCAAATCCTAGGGTTAGGTAATAACGAATTAAACTTTAATGTGTTTGCAACTGCATGTGATGACCATTCAATGCTAATTGTTTGATTTTGTGACCAAAACAAATCAACAGATTAAGTCTAGCATAACACGAATTAATTGACTAGTTATAGGAATAGTTAATGCCGTGAACATTGGGTTGATGTTTCTATAATTATAGGGCTAGTGAGTCTGACTATGGGATCTATCCAATTTAGAAATCGGTATATGATTACATGTTATCCATTGCACCCTCATTGAAATCTACTAATTTGAAAAGGGAATTCTAATGTCTAAGTGGAGACTCCTTACTTCTTGATTGTTTAATAAATCTAAAAGTTGTTTGCTTTATTGTTTTTCTAGACCTTAAATCATTGTTTCTTGGATTTTTAGGATTAAAGAACTTGATTGCTTTAGGTTGAGATAAATCATAAAAATTCCCTTTTTATTGCTTTTTGGTTAGTTTAGTAGTTAATTAGTTTAATTGTATCTAAAATCATATCAGTTCCCCTCGAGTTCGACACCCATACTTATTTTCTATAATATAATATGATTAGGTTCTCTTGCCTATTGTGTTATTGTTGTGCTAAATAATTCGGATTTTATAAATTTAAAACTAGTACGCTATATGCACATCAAGTCAGAGAATGGTATATAGCATGTGCATGATCATTTCTATCAACAAACTTCTGTCTAGTATCAGAATTGTTAGAATTACTAGCAATAGGAATTTGTCTAGCATGCAATCTATCATCTTTTTCAAGCAAATGTATTAAAAGATTGATTAGCAAACACACTACTAGTCTTAGCAGTAGTCACATTGTTTTGAATAGCATATTTCCTAAAAAAATTAAAGCATTGTCTTTATTAACAAAAAATATTTCCAACAATGATTTTTCTTCAAGTAGGCGTCTCTTCACTTGTTCCAGCTTTTTATGCTTCTTTAACCATAGAGCTCGTCTGGTTTGCCTCTTACTTATTCTTTGTTTATCATCACAATCAAATTAGAGTTAGTAGTTTTCGAGGAGTGAACATATTTTTTGGAATTTGAGCACTCACGTGGGTAATTTTTTTTTCCGGAACATACTCAATCCTTTTAATCTTAAGAGGTTTGATTTGAGAGCTAGGAACCAAAAGACTTTCTCTTTGTTTGAAAAAGATTTTACGATGAGTACTAGGTGGTGTACTGATTTTCACTTTATTTAAAAATGTTTTTATTTCAGAATATTTAGAGTCAACATAACTAAACCCTTCATCAAACTCAAGAATTTTGTTTAAAGAATTTTCTTCTTGTGAGGACTTAGAGCCAATAGCGGAAGTCATTTGATCTCTAAGAAAATTAATTTTGTTAAGTAGTAAGTTTTTCTCGTTTTCAAAATCTTTACTTTGCTTATTTGAAAACTGTTCAAGTTCAGATAATTTTAGTTTAAAAAATGAACTCGGTATATAAAGATGTGAAAATTCTAATTTTTTAGAAAGATTTTTTAACTTTTGATTTAATTCCTCCAAAGAGTAACTAGTTAAAAAGTTAGTTGATAATGGTATTTCTCTTGTTCTGTAAGTCAAACCATTGTAATTAAAGGGGAATTTTTTCAAGATTTTCTATTTTTACCTTTTTCATTTCAAGGTCCTCAGCAGCCCTTGCAAATCTCATAAGTTATAGTCCTTTTTCACAACTTTCTTGCACTCTCGAGCAAAGTGGCCAAATCTTTCACATGTGTAACACCTGTGCAGATCAACCGGCCAGTGCTTTTGACTCTACAACTTTGAACTCAAGAGCAGGTGATTTTTCATAACAAGTTTATATCTTTACATTTAAATCTAGATGAAATTCGCAGCTTGTTTGAAGATGATTTCTTTTCGAGATACTTATGCTTAAGCTCAGTAAGAAGAGCTTAGCTTTTCAACAACTTAGTTATTCCATCATCATCCAGTTCATCTTCAACCTCATCTTCAGATGATGAGCTATATTCTAATACTTTAGTTTTCAAACTCTTTGAGCTTCTTTTTTATCGTTTCTCACTCACAAGAGCAATGAGATCAGCAGGTTGTGCTTTTGCTTATTGCTTCAGCTTCTTAGTTTGAGATTTACTCTGATATTGACTTAAATCTTCGTAGATCACATGAATTGTTTGAGTACTCAGATCTTTATTCATTTTCATCGAAGTTGTCCCATTCGGGTCCAAGGCTATTCAAAACCTTATGATGACATCATTGTTGTCTAATCTGGTTTCTTTTCATTACATCCAACAAATCATTAAACCTCATGGAAGCTTCGTCAAGAGTCTCACAATGTTTAGACTTAAACTCATCATAAGCAAATGTGAGTTTATTAACTTTATTTCCGGCTCCCACGGTTGTACCCTGATAGATTCGAGCTAATTTTTCCCACATGGCATTACCAATTGCCAGAATATCGATGTATGTATAGATATTGTCTATGATACCTTGTTGGATAAAGGTAATAGCTTGCATATCCCCTTTTGCTCTAAGTTTCTCTTCTTAGGTGTATGAAGCTGGTTTCTTAACCTCATTCGAGTCTGGAATCGGTGGGTTGTTGTCCGGATTTCCTATGATCTCCACAACAAACACCGTTGGGATCTCATGAATTGGTGGGTTTTTGTTAGGATTTCCACTCTGAGTAGTTGTTGCAGGAAAGTAGGACAGGGGACTTGGTGTTGGAAACCATGATTAAAGCGGCTTGAGAATTCATTTTTTTTGCTATGTAAAATGATACTTGAAAATGGATCTTTTATTGGAAATTTAAAGGTAGTTTGTGATTCTAGTATTTAAATAGGGATTTATTGGGTTTAAGATGTTGTTGGTAGTGTGAATAAATGTTAATACTCTTTGTTTGAAAGGGTTTGAACTTAATATTGGCAATATTGGAGTTAAACATTATTGATGTTGCTTGAATAAATTAATACTGCTTTAACCAAGTTAATACTGCTTGCCGAAAGTTAATTCTGTTAGTTATCAAAGTTAGTGTTGCTTTAAAGAAGTTAATGTTGTTCAAGACAATAACAGAATTAATGATGTTGTTCATGATAAGGATGAATTCCTTGATTTTAGGGACAATAATTATGGGTGAGATGTACAGAGTTAACACACACACACACACTATTATACCACTAATCAAGTGGATTTCTTTAAACATGCCAAAATAACCAAATCAACATGTACAGAGTTATAAAAAATGATGCTTTAACCCGTGTTCATACAAATCAAATTCAAGATTCAAGAACCTTTACAACCCCAAATCTTTACTTACAAAATGATTTCTTTAAACACACCAAGTTTCATGAGCAGAACTTCTCAACCACTAGGAAACCCAACAAGGTGCATATATCAAGATTCCAATCCATCCCCCATTAACCTAATGTGAAGCCCCAAAAATGCACACCAAGCATAAAACACATCAAAAACTACCAAACCTAGCATGAATCTATCATGATCACACTTGTTTGAATATATGCAATTTTGAAGATAAATTGAACAATCATGTAGACAAACCTATCATACATGTTCAAACAACCCGCATGGACCGAAGTTATAAATAAACACTCTCAATCATGCAACTTATTGAATCATCATCACCATAAACATCTAGAAATTCATATGATCAAAGCATAGTAGTATACATATTACCAATGGCTACATTGGAATCATCTTGATTCAAATAAACAAATGAGTTTAAAAGAATATGCTTACAATATCAATCATACATTCCACTAATTTCATACCTAACATTTTGGAGATCATATTAGAATTTACCACAATGAAGAACAACAATCCATGGTGATGAAGGAGATGAAGATGGTAGCTCCACAAGCTTCAAATGTATTCCCCTAGCCTTCTCCAAAGCTCCAAGGCCCAAAGGTGTATCAAAGTGATTTGGACTGGGAATGGTGGAGAAAGTGTGTAAAAAGTCGAACCCCGGATCTAATTTTCAAACTGTCATTTAAAGACGTCCAAGGGTGTCTTCACAGGCATGAAGACACTTCACGGGTCGTGTAGCACATGGACTTTACGACCCTACACAGATCATCACCGTGGTTGTGAAGGGCTACTGGACCAAGTGGGTCTAGTAGCACTATATTGGTTAATAAGCTCACGACCCATGAGAAGGTCGTGAGGGGTCGTGAAGGGCCTTGGCCACATAGCTCGTGAAATGTCTATCCGGTTTGTGTAGCAAATGAGATTCACGGCTTGTGAGAGGTCATGATGGGTCTTGAAGCACCCATTTTCTCTATTCTTCAACAACTCTGCTAGAAATCAACAAGGAATTGCTCGTTTGTTGCTAAATTGCTAGTAAATGCCTGTATGGTGAAAAACAAGTGATTAAGAAGCTAATATAAAGAAACTCACCACAAATCTAGGCAAAGCATAGGGAAAATTGCATAAGAAACATGTATACATTAGTGTATACTAGAAATCAATATGTTATTGTTTATCACTAGTAATTTTGCGATCCATTGTTTATGTTAGTCTCTTTCTTTATACCTCTTTGTCTTCTCAAATTTGATTCACACAAAGGTACGTATCCTCAATGTATATTTGCCCTAGATCTCTATTACATATGTTTGCATTTTCAGATCATATTTCATGTTATGTAACTCAATTCTTTTGTTTGACAATTTTGCTACAAATCACTAGTTTATGACCTATAAATCTATTCAATGGTAGAATTAGCTACAAGTACATATAAATCTATTGAAATATTAATCAATTCAAAGTCAAGGTTTTACTTTTGATCCTTAATTGCACAAGCTCGGTTTAGGATTCCACAATCTTCAGTTGTCTATGTGTTTTTTTCAGTTTCTAATGTTTTTAGCCCTAATTTGCTTTTTGTGCAGTACTACATGTTAGACTGATTAAGTTTAATGTTATTTGATTTTTTTGGTTGAGTTTTGGTAGCAAACATATACATTGGTAACCATATAAAGATGGAAGCATGAGATCAAAAGGCCTTGCTAGTGTACACAACAAAAGGGATGTTTGTCAAACATGATTCAAATTTCTTATTTTGTACAACTTAGTACATGAAGTTGTTGTTTTGGTAGTTATAATGGATGTTATCTAGGTTCAGTCTTAACATCATGTACTATAAATTTGAGGTTAAGTAATATATTATGTCTATTATCGATGTTAGAATGAAGTTCTTCCCATTATGCTATGGGGATTGAAACATTTTTCATATAGTTTTGAGGTTTGATATGCGGGATCAATATTTAGTAATTAGAACACAACCTTCAATAATTCTCAATACATAAACAAGCATATTGTCCAAAAGACTCTCATACATTTCAAAGACCACAATGATTAGATACATGGCCATCCTATAAAGCTACAGTCAAACAATATGTTTATTGTTCTAGGTGAGTTTTTCACTGTTTACATCCTTCTTTATGGAAACTAATTCTTGGCATCTCGGATGGGAATAACCAAGTTGAAAGGGAACTTACATTTACAATCATTGTAAGTTAATCTCGAAGGTTTTATGAGTGTATATTTCTATCTTTTCTTAAGTCTATCCATGTTATCATCCTCAAGATCGTATATAATTGGCCTCATCTCATCTACTAATGTAGGTGCCTACTTTTCTTAAATCTATCCATGCTAGTCTTAATAATTGGATCATTTCATCTACTAATGTAGGTGCCTACTTTTCAGGGACATGGGGTTCAACTTGAATCAAATCTCTTTCTTGTAATACACATCTTCTCCTAATATAAGAACAATTTGCATGCACTTTATTTCAAGTTATTAACTTCTATATGGAATGAGAAAAGCTAAATTTGTATGAAATGATTAGCAATAGTTAGCACAGCTTGCCTAGAATGTAAGTGAAATGCATGGCTTAGGTTCTTATATTTGTGAAGTGATTATTGGAGGATAAGTTAGAGCTCTTTTTTTCTTCCTAACTTGTATATAATATTCTCCATAAATCATGCCAATGATGTGTCATATAGCGAACTACGTGGGCCACCTTTGTAACATCCTTAAATTGGGCCAAAACGTGTGCGAACATGGTACGTCGAATATTTAAATAAATTAAATGAAATATATATATTTTTTAGTTAATAATATAAAGTACGAAAATAATAAAGAAATGAGATTATTAAAATAATAGTAAAAGTAGATAAAGATTATAAAATATCGAACGGTTTCAAACGAGGATTCTGAAATATCCTCGTTAGTTAAAACGGGTAAACGAGAGACGAGTTGTAAGTTGAAAAAGGGGGAACAAAATACCCACTTGTGGATAATAATACCCACAAGTCGGTTTTCTCCCTTTTGTGTACATAGCCTCATACACACACACACACACACCTCCTCATTCTTGTCTTTGTGCTTTGAAATTGAAGAAGACTACAAGAGAATCAATCAAGCTGTAAATTCTAGCAAGTAATCAAGTTAAAATCAACCTATCTTCATCATCTCCATCCTTGTAAGCTTCTTCCTCCTTGTGTTCTTCATTTCTTGATTTTTGGGTTTTTGAAAGAAAGCTCACTAAGCTTTATTCTAGCAGCAAATCAAGGTTCATTCAGTCCCATAAGTTGTTCTTCATCATCACTTGATCCTTGTAAGCTCATGTTCTTCTCTAATTCTCATTCTTATTGATTTGTTGGGTTTTTAGGTCACAAACGGGTCATACCTGAATTGACCTCTTGTGAACTAATTTTGATACTTAAATTGCTTCCTACAACTCCTATAGATAGTTAATAACACAAATTATGGATTGGAAATGTTAGATTTGCTCAAATTCAAGAATTGACTCAAATGAGTCAAAGTTGGTCAAATACGGATCAAACTATTTTTGATCATCAAGAACTGAATTTTATTGTTCTAATTGTTCCTACAACTCATAAGGATTGATTAGAACTCAATTTTCGGATTAGAAGTGGTAGTTTTGATCAAGTTCAAGAAATGGCTCAAATGGGTCAAAATGGCCAAAAGAGATTCAAATTGTTTTTGACCATCAAGAACTGATTTTTAAGGTTCTAATAGGTTCATATAACTTGTATGAATTGATTAGAACATAGATTATGTATTGAAATGGTAGTTTTGATTGAGTTGGCAAAATAGTGAAAAATAGGCCATAAATGGGCAAGAAAATGGAAAATGCTATCAAACCTTAACTTTAAATGATTTGGTTAGTTGCAATAGCTTCAACACATCATATTAGGTAGAAATGATGCGTTGAAAGTGTTAGAATTGGTGTATTTCAAGAATTGGCCAAAATGGGCATTTCTTTGTCCATTTAAATTGGATTTTTGTATGAATTAATTGGATAGGTATTTTGGATGTTAGAAAGCTCCAACATGTGTCAAATGATGTTATGAAACACTAAAAGTTTGTTAAAGTTGAATTGGAGTTGATTTGGGATAAAATGGCACTGCTGTGCAAAAACAAGCAATAGTGCACTGTCGCATGGGACGCGACACGTCACTCCTATTGGACGTGACGCGTCTGGCCTATTTCAGCACACAATGTTGTCTTTCGTTGTTCTTTCGCGTGTTAGTATTTGGACTATTATAATAAGCTAATAAATAGTTAAATAACACCATTAAAGTATTGTTCTAAGTATATTAGCTATTCTTTTACGCGTTTGAATGATTAAAGTGTAAGAAATGGTATTATAGGTCAAGTTGGCGATCCGTGAGTGCCAGAGCAAGATCTTTGTTTACTTTAGCTTGTCAGGTGAGTGCCGGATAACATAACAATTAATATACTTATAACATATATTAACAAACAAATTGAATGTGTTAATGAAAGTTAAAATACCTTGGTTATGCATGAAATACGATTGCCATGATATGATATGCACTTGATTAAGTGTATGTTATAATTTATAATGATAATATATGATTATAAGCCCGCAATGAGATCCGATTGGAGCCGTTATGTGTTTGCGATCGGATCCGGACCTGGGGACTGACTAGTCCTTTATCGGGGCCAGTGATGGCCTGGGATTTCTTGAGGTCTGTGGACAATTGATAGCATCAATGGTACCTTTACAGGTATTTAGAGCCTTGCAAGCCCAATGCTCCCTGAACGGATGAGAATCGGCTTCTAGCTGTACCCAGAGGAATCGATTGATTCCAGAACGCAATGCTGGACTGCTTCACAGCTCACCCACCGGCGCGGTTGATGTGTCTGGTACCCCATTTTGGTGCATTAAGCCGGGTTCGCTACCCTGCGACATTTGCCTTCTAACTACGCCAGCTCATCGCGAGATGCTAGGATAACACTGTTTGAGCATGATTAATGACATGTGATATGCTTATGTTGATTATTATGCTATCCTTTATTCACTAGCTTTTATAGCTAACAGATATTCTCTTCCTCATATGTGCAGGTGATCCTAAGACATAAGAGAGCGGGTGCCTACACATTGTTTGTATATTGGGAGGAACACTTCGTTAAACACTTTTGTATGATATTGTGTTTGTTTTATAACTCTGATTATGGTTGGTTGGTTGACAATAGTAACACCTAATGTTGTAATGTGACTAATTTTTTATTGTATATAAATTGCCACGTATTTTCTTCTGCTGTTTATTTAAATTTTGAAACCAGGTGTAAATGTTTTAATTATAGACAAACCCACGCGGTTTGAAAACCTAAATTAATAGTTTCAAAAAAAAGAAAAATCTTGTTTGCAAAATCACGGTGTTACACTTCTTCATGGGTCAATGAGCTAAACTTAATATAAGTGCATGATGTTGAGTATTATATTTATATTTGGTCTGTGCCTTGTCTTTAAGAAGAAGTTGTTTTGTTTGTATCTAATTTCTGCAAATGTCTACTAGTGCGTTGTATACTATATCTAGCATATATGTTTATGATAGCAATGTTTTTCTTGATAAGCTCATACTTGTGTGATGTTGTTTATACTCGATTCATACTTGCAGCCTCATTGCCCAATCTGCTCAAAGCATGATAGTGTTTATGCACATGAAATAGTACACTTGGACCACAGGATGCTTTATCGTTAGCACCTATTGATGATGATAAACCTAGTGTTAAGTTACTGAACCAAATTCACAGATGCTTTATCATTGGCACAGGTTGATGATGATAAACCTAGTGTTAAGTTACTGAATCAAATTGACTCATTGAGTAGTAAGCAGGTTAAAATTGTCTCCTCTACTTATTGATCCTCAATAGCATTTAGGTGATTTTGAACTTCACCTTATGCTTATAGAAAATATCATTAAAATATTATCTCAATGGATATAAAGTTAAAATCATATATATTTCACTTTTTTAATGTGTTATTGGAAGATTGGCATCAAGAAAAGATTGTGAGGTCACAAGGGTTGTTTAAGTCATGGTATGTTCTTACTCTTGTACAATTAATTGTATATTCTTGATTATTTTTTTGTAAATACATATGCTTTAATTATAGATTCATGAGTTTTATTTATGAAAGTAAATGTTGATTATTGTGAATTGTTTGTTCCGGTAGTTGCATTTTAGTATATTTTATGATTATGAATTTTGAGTTTTGGATGAATGGTTGTCTAATGTTTGTGATATTAAGCGATTTGTCCACGCTTATACGTGTGGACATTTAGAGATAAGTCCTTGCTTATGCTTGTGGATGTTTTGACAATTTATACACGCTTGTATGTGTGGAGTTTCAAGCGATTTGTCCACGCTTATACGTGTGGACATTTAGAGATAAGTCCTTGCTTATGCTTGTGGATGTTTTGACAATTTATACACGCTTGTATGTGTGGAGTTTCAAGCGATTTGTCCACGCTTATATGTGTGGACATTTAGAGATAAGTCCTTGCTTATGCTTGTGGATGTTTTGACAATTTATACACGCTTGTATATGTGGACTTTCAAGCGATTTGTCCGCACTTGTAGGTGTAGACATGAAACACTTTGTCTACGCATGTATGTTTTAACAAACAATAAAAAAGTAGTCACGCCGATATTTTTCACGCATCAACAAAGCCTGGATTATATAATTTTACACACTTTAACGCGTGTGTACATTGTACACGCACGCTATTAAAGAGAAAAAAGTTTTTTTTCTGGTGTAATATTAATATAGTTTTTAATTATGTTGTTCCATTTTAATATTTTTTTTAAAATATACGGAAATCAAATTTAAACTAAGAAAAAAAAATCAAATTTAAAATGAGGAGAAAATGGTGAAGCACGTGAGTTTAGGTGTTCATATTACCAATCTATCCTAATTTATTTAAAGATTCTATGGAGGCTCTAGCAAGTTGCTAAAACAAAACAAACAAGACTTGCAAAATTCTTGAGGGGTTACAACACCAGTCGTTCCACAAGAAAAGTTTGTTTTTGCTACTATGTTTATGTATAATCCAAAAATACGAAATAGCTTACAGATGGCTCGACAATCGTCAAATTACAGATCACTAAGAAAAGTTATATTTATAGGATCTTAATTGTATTATTAATAATTGAAGCAAATCACACAATGATAATAACTTAGTTCATTTGTATGGAATAATACACCAAGAATACACACACTTTAAAGAAAAATTGAAATGCTTAAAGAAATTAGGACAAAATATGTTGTTTATATACCTATTGAGTATTTACTAAATCCAACTTATACTTCTAAAAATATAATTTAAAATAAACTTTAACTAAAAAATAAAAGGGACCCAATTTACGATCTAACTTTACCACAAGCACAACAAATAAACCATATGAAGCAATGTACCGGCCACAGGCAGATGAAAAAGGTTTAAACCTTAGATTTGTCTGATGTAATGGTTTATATTGATTTTTTTAGTTTCTTAATTTATTTATATTCCGCAAATAAACCAAAAACAACAATAGCAACTTAGCACATCAAAAGATATATATATATATATATATATATATATATATATATATATATATATATATATTTCCTTCGCACAAAAAATAAATGAGTTTAGTTTCTCAAAATATATTTAATTTATAATATTTTATTATTATGTGTATCGAACATCTAATCTGCCTCTATTTATATATTTTTTTCCTTTTATTATATAACCAAAATACATACAATAACAACAAATTAAAAGTTTAATGCACACAATATAAAGCTTTTAAAGTTTGATACATACAATAACAAAACGTGATAAATTAGATACATTCTAACGAACTAAAACTAAAAGAAAGCATCGAATTTGGTTCTTTTAGATTTTTGAAGCTTATCATCCATTCCGGAACAACTAGCTAAATCCTGTATTTCTTGCTTATTTACTAGCCCTTTATTCTTTACATATGTAAAGGCAATAAGAGTATAAGACGTTTAAAATTTTACTTTATTTAACTACTTGAAGGATCCATACATGTACAAGCTAGCAAAATCTTTAAACATATAGAGTTGTGTTCAGTAAAATTTATATAAAAAATAAAGTACTAAAATTTTAATATTCATTCATAATTTATTTGGTATAAAATTACATGTGATTTGTAAAAACATCACATATGAATTACGAAATTGTCACTTCACCCAAAATTTTAAAATGCAATATGGACTATTGATGTCATTAATTCAAAATCTAAAATTAGTCTCTTAGGACTATGAATTAAGTATAAACTATATTGAACATTTTTTTAAACATATAACCTATAATAAAAAATAAAGAAACTATATAAAGCAATTTCGACAAAGATAATCATATTTATAGAAAGAATAAATAATAAAACAACAAATTTTTATTGTGGATGTCAAATTTGTAATGATAAAGAAAAAATAAATTAATAATTCTGAATAAAATAGTAAGTTTTTCTCGGCTATTTTATAGACACTTGTAGCTATTAAATTTGAATAAGTGTTTAAGCGACATATTCAAAACTTCTAGTTTTGAAATTGCTAAAAAAGAATAATTGGTTTGAAAGTCTCTTCTATAAATAATAAAACCAACACAACTATATATATACATACACTAATATCCGTTTACTTATTTTCTTCAAGTGTGGATAAGAACAAAAATAAAGGAAGTGCCACATGCCTTCAAATTTGACCTGTGTCATGAGTAACTATTGAGCATATTTACTGAATCAATAATCAAACGAAAATATACTAATTTGAACTTAGCTCTTTGATGCAACAAATTCATATCATGAATTCTCCAAAGTCACTGGAATTCTCTCTTCTTTCTCTCACAAATTGTTGGAGAAACTCTCCACATAGTTCTAGTGGAGAATGACAGGAATTAGATATTTATATGATAAATCTACACTTTCAACCCCAAATGTTAATTTCTCCCACTTTTGCTACAAAACTACTATGGGATTTACTTAAAGTATATATATATATATATATATGTGTGTGTGTGTTGAAAAATAACCATTTCAACTTAATAACCAAATCTGTTTATTGAAATACATAAAATTTAAGATAACAAAACTAGAAATTCAATAAGACTTAGAATGCACTTGAACATCTGTTGTTTATATTCTGACTAGAAGTTACTAATTATAGAATATCAGTTGAAGACCTGCTAAGTACCGAGCATCAGTCAAAGACATCATCTTAGATCATTTGAAGAAAAGACAAGTGTAGAATACCATCAATTGTTGTAAGTTCAAGCATCAGTTGAGCAATCAGTTTGATCAACTGAGGATTCATTTTGATCAGCTGAACATTTGAAAGCTCTTAGTTAAGTAATCTTTTTCAAACACTTAGTCTCATTTTGATAAACTCATCACTCTAAATGATTATTTGAACTACTATGATCAACTAATCATTTAGATTGATAGCTTACACTCTGTTTAGCTCTAACAATTTGATTAGCTGAGTATGATCAGCTGAACACTCTTCTATCAACTAAGCACCTTTTTATGAACTGATCAATCAACACTTAGGTTGTGTAGCTAACTTTTATCAGCTTAGTACATTTTGATTAGCTGAGTCGTGATTTTAGTTCTAAAATGTTATTTAGTATATTCTACTTTTGTATGTAAATATTCTATGTTAAAGGCAGAATATGTATTGTTCTATTATGCCTTAGATCTTTTATTGTAAAAGTATATGTACTTTTTGTACCATCAAGTGGGACAAAAAGGATAGAAGTTTGTCCTCTAGAAAAGGATAAAGTTACCTATAAAGAAAAGATCTTGAAGATTTATCAAGTGCTAAAGTATGGCTGGAAACTACATCTTTGGTAAACTCAAATATGAAGAAACATGGTTGTTAATTAAAGTTTGAGCATGGAAGTAGAAGTTTAAAGTTATAAGGCAAAACGTGTGGTAGATAATATTATTATATTGTTAGTGGTGTGTACTTTTTAAAAAAAAGTACTATTACTTTCACTCACTTACTTTATGATTAAAATATTATTTTCTTTTCACTACCTTGTGTCCCAAGACTCATTCCAACCATGTTGCCGATCTTCAATATATATCTTTGCATTCTCAACATGCAAGATATACTACACACACCAGAAAATATTTCTCGAAGAACAAGTTCAAAGCTAAAAGTAAATTTTAGAGTTAGCAAATTGTAGAAACTTGTTCATGTGTCAGACCTCTTAAGACATTAGTTGTTTTTAGAAAAACTTGTCTATGTGCTAGACATTTTAGTTGCCTCCTTTTATTATATTTGGAATTTTCACTTTCTTGTACATGTAATTCTTGATTCATATTAATAAGAATTATATTAAAAATATTACTGTGTGCATTTAAATTTAAAAAGCTTAAGTTTATATTCAACCATCTTCTACAAACATTTGTTGTTGTGTACTTAATCTGGGACTTACAACTAGTATCAGAGCAAGTTAGATAATCAATATCTTAATGTTTTGCTTACTCTACAATTGCTTCTACCCCTTACCAAATGGCCTCATCATATACTTCAACAAACCTGCCAAACAATGGTTCACTCACAAGGTGTCCCATGTTTAATACAAAGAACTTAATTTTCAATGTGAAAAAGTAGAGCTCTTCTCTTTCTATCTACTCTAGAGCTCTGCTCTTTCTATCTCCTCTAGATGTTCAAATGTTGTACATTGTTAGGGATGGTCCTTATGTCCTTATGTCCATCCTTAGTGTTACTACAGAGTCTGGTTATCAAACCTATGCTGATAGGGTGATAACAATCCATCAATGGTCTAATGAAGACAAGAGGCTGGTGAACCTTGATGTTAAAGATAGGTTTGCATTGTCTCTACTCTTTCAAATAAAATCTATCATCATGTTCTTAACCGTGTTTCTACCAAAGAGATTATACAAATTTTCACCGTAGTCTGTGAAGGCACAAAGGAAGTCAAGGAGAACAAAACGCTTCTTCTTAATCGTGAATATGAGTTCTCTTCTCATAAAGGTAAAAGTCTTACCCAGACCTACACCAGGTTTAACTGCTTAGTGAATGACCTTAAGAGGGCAGACTTGAACAAGAGCAACTTTGTCTTGATCAACAAGTTCTTAGACTCTCTTCTAAAGTCTTGGGGATCACTTTGTCACGGTACTTAGACATAGTGAGAGGATTAAAGGCATGTTCCTTGTTGAGCTCTATGATAATTTATTGAACCTTGAGCAGTTTACCAAGCAAAGGAAGTTAGCCACCAATGAAATGAAGAAAATGGTTAAAACTCCATCCACTATCCATGTTTCTAGAGATAGCTGGTTGAGTAGCTTTACTGTTGTTGATGAAGACTCTAGTGTTGAAGAAGAGAAGGAGAGTGAAGCTAAGGAAGAGGTTGGAGAGAATGAAGACTTGGAGAGTCTTGAGGCAGTCTTTGAGCAAGTTGCCATGCTGGTTAGAAGTTTTAAACCCTTTAAGAATTGAAAGGGCTTTATGAAGTTCAACAAGAGAATCCCAAAGGATGGAAAAGCCAAACTCAAATCATCCTTTAATGTATACACAACTAAGTGTTACTCTTGTGACAAGGTTGGTCACATTTCCAGTGATTGTAAGTTCAAGAGTACCTCTAGACCTAAAGTTGTGTCAATGCAAGAAGGCAAAGTTGATTATGAAGCTAAGTAAAAGAAGCTTCTTTCTGTTGTTCTTAAGAAGAAGAAATCCCAAGGAAAGGTTCTTATGGGTGAGGAAGAAGACTGGGCTGAGGAAGATCTATCTTCTAATGAAGATGAGGAGATCTCTACCAAGCTTTGTTTGATGGCCAATACTGGTAGTAGTAGCTCTTTTGATGAGGATATGAAACATGCTGCTAAAGCATGCACTGCTACCAATTGGGATCATTCTTCTAAGTATCGGGTTGATAAATTTGAAAACTATGATGAAAATGAAAAGAACTCCATGTTTGATTACTTGTGTGTTGATTTCAAGTCTACTATTAAAAGAGAAAAGAAGCTAAAAGTAGAACTAACATCACTTAAGGAGAAATTAATTCTTAAAGACGAGGAACTTAAACACATAAAAATACTGAAAGATGAACTAACTAATCAAAAGATATTTAATGAAAATCTTAATAAAAGAAACCAATAAAGCAACTCAAAAGTTCAATGGCCTTCAAAAGGTAGTTAAATCTTGGTGTGTCTATACTGAAAAGACCACTCAGTGTGTCTATGAGCAGATTACCAAACAAGTTCAAGCTATCATAGGAGGAAATTACTCAAAAGCTGCTAATTGTGTTGATTCTACCAAGAATGTGAGTATCTATGAAGAGGCTGACATTCTGCCACAAGCTTTTCACAAGGTTGTAAAAGGAAAGAGTGTATTCACTAACCGATTTGTTAGAAGTGAAAGTGTTGGTTCTATGTGCACAAGACACAAATTAATACGATATTACTAATAATAAATAAACCCATAGGGTCACACATTTACAATCAATGGACACCAATTACATATTTGAATATGATTTAAATATGTTTCCAACTCATTATATATATATATATATAAGTATCTATGCATTGTTGCATATTATTATTTATGTGAAATAATAATATCACTCTTATATATTGATATAAGGTAATGCATATCAAATACATAAATATAAACATATGATTTTTTATATATGTATAAATATATGTTTGTTACAACTAAATTGTTACTAGTAACAATTATATAAATGTATGTATTTCCTTGTTACAAGTAAAGAGTTACTAGTAACAAACAAGTATGTATATAAAAAACATGTAGATGTATTTTATATATAGTATGACATATCTAGTATATCTTTTATATATTTAAGAGATTAATAGCTAGAAGTTCTCACAATGAGCAAGAAAGGGGCCATATGGTGTATTCTTGCATAAGACTTAACCAAGACATGCATGTATGGGACAAGTAAGGAAGCAAGAGGCAAGAGGGGACCCTCCCCCCTCTAATTTTCGTCCATAATGCAAGGGAGGGGGTCCTCCCTCTCTTGCTTTGCTTCTTGACTTTTATAATTACATGCATGGTCCCTTTTGTAACATACTTGCATGCTATCACCTTTCTTTGTGTTCTTAGAATTGTTCTAAGTGTTTTATACTTAAACAAAACATCCTTACTCTCTAGTATTGGTGTTCTTCAAGTTAGCAAAGGTGATACATAAACACATACTCAAAATACATACATCTAGTTCAAGAAGAAGAACAAAGGTTGTTGCTTGCATTCTTGAATATCAAGGGTTGGAGAGACTAGCATCTTGGAGGTGTTGGACTCATTGATTTGTGGATACCTTGGAGGAAGTCTTCTCTTGGCTTCTCATAGATCAACCACTTCTCCAACGGTTTACTCACGCTACAAAGGTTGTAGTTCTAAACACCCTATGGTTGGTTTTGTTTCTTAAGGCTTGCATATGGATCATTGGTGGGGAGTTTTAAAAAGTTTAAAATTGTTGTTCATGCTTCCGTTGCTAAAATATATTTTTAAAAACCGAACAAACCCAACAGTGGTATCAGAGCCACTTATGTATAGTTTTAAGAAACTTTATTTTGAGTATGTATTGTTTAAGAAAATGGACAATTTTTCTTTTGTTAGAAAAGTTGTGGATTTTCTTGTTGGCAACTTGTATATGTTTATATATTTATTTTGGGAAACAACCAAACCACATGCATGTTTGGTTGTAAAAGTTGCCTAAATATCAAGTGTTGATATATATATGTTTGTTTGAGTGTATGTTGTGCATAACAAGCCATAGACCTTTTGTGAATTGTTGGAAATTCGATTTGGTTGTAAAATTATTCTTTCATTTGGTATGTAATAATAATTTTAGTTTTGTTTCATCTTGTTGTATTTTGTAAGTAGTAGAATAGTTTAGACTAGTTTACTTTTATAAAAATGTAACAAGATGAAGAAATGACCAAGTTGGAGTTTTCAAGTGTGGTGGAGTCAACCATGAAAACTTGGAATCATTTCCACTACAAGGAGTTGTTTTGGCAAGTGGGAGCTTTAAATTCATCACAAGAGGAATATTTGGTCCTTAGTTATGACTTGGTATTTTTGTATGGCTCACAAAATACCACTTAGGATAAATGACTTGGTTATGCACTTATACATGTTATTTGTGTGTGTTTATGTTTATATTATTATGCATGGTTGAAAATAAGATTTTTGCATGCTAAATAATATTTTTGACATAATATAAATCACACAATGGGAGTTTGGTATTTTAAGTTGACATAACATAAGATGTAAAATGAATTTTATATAAAAGGAGTTTTGTAAAGATTAAAATTCATTATGTCAATATATATATATATGAGTTTTATAAAATAGAGATTTTAAAAACTCAACCAAACTCCATTCAAGCTTAATAATAAAATGGTTTTATTACAAGCTAAAATTGGTCGTATTCGCGAGCTCGAAACTACACACGTTAATATAGGATATTAATACTAGTTTAAAATTGAACGCGTTGAGAGTTCCTAAAATATGGATTTTAAGAATACTCAAGACCAATATATATATATATATATATATATATATATATAATATGATTTTATCAAAACGTGCACTTATTATTGTATGCATGCAGTACTAGTCACACGACTCGTTTTGTTTTATTTAATAAATATACAAAACGGTAAAAGCCCTTTTTTAAAACGTAAGTCTATGCCATCCCATTTTAAGACACTCGCTTGTTGCAACGACACTCACGTGGAGAGAGCATTAGCCAAACGCGTGGATTGTTTTTGTAACAACCGAGGTGTTTTTCCGCGAATTCCATGAACGTCTTGGGCCAGAAATTCACCGTCTTGAAATAGGACGACTTAATCGGAATCTTATTACGGAGAGAGCATTAGCTAAACGTAAGGAAGCCCGAGGCATAGATGGGATCAAACATGCCAAAATTGACAATCGTCGTCTAGGATCTCATAAAGATCTAGGAATTACATACGAGATGTAATTGGTAAACGTTACCTACCTTATTGTTTTAACTTGATGGAGAGAGCATTAGCCAAACATTCAAGGTTAAGTTCAACTTGGATCCTAGCCTTTAAAATTAAAGAATTTTATAATTCTAAAGGGTATTAATTATTAAAGGATTAAATATCGAAAATACTAAATTGAACTTTGTTAATTTTGTAGATGGCCCCTAACTCAACTATGCCCGTTAATAACTTATCTCTTCGTTCAATCTTAGAGAAAGAAAAACTCAATGGTACAAATTTCTTAGACTGGTATCGTAACTTGAGAATCATTCTTAAGCACGAAAAGAAATTGTACGTACTTGAGGATCCCGTCACTGAGGAACCTCCATTGACTGAGGCCAAAGCCGTTAGGGATGCTTGGGTGAAGCGTTCCAACGACTCGGTCGAAGTTGCATGCCTCATGCTTGCTACCATGTCTCCGGATCTTCAAAAGAACCTTGAGGAGCATGGAGCATATGAGATGCTTCGCCAGCTTAAGGAAATGTTCCAAAAGCAAGCGAAGCAAGAACGCTTTGAGGTCACTCGAGCCTTCCATGCATGCAAGATGGAGGAAGGTCAATCCGTTAGCGACTATGTGCTAAAAATGAAAGGATACATTGACCAGCTTGCTAGGCTTGGATCTCCCATAACCAACGAGTTTGCACAGGATATGATCCTTAACTCGTTGACCAAAGCCTATGATCAATTTGTCATGAATTATAACATGAACAATTGGGAGAAATCTGTCTCAGAGTTGCATGGGATGCTTAAAAATGCTGAGAGTAAGATTCCAAGCAAAACATTTCAAGTCTTGATGATTCAAGAAGGGAAAATCAAGAAGAAAAAGAAAAACAACTCAAAAGGGAAAGGCAAAGCAAAGGCAAAGGGAAAGGACAAAGGCAAGCAGGTTGCCAAGGCTCCTACACCCAAGACGGCGGGAAAGGTTCACAAGAATGACCCGTGCTTTGAATGCGGGGTGGTAGGACATTGGAGGCGCAATTGTCCAACCTACCTCGCAGAGTTGAAAAAGAAGAAGGCTGGCGAGGTCAGCACTTTAGGTATATATATGATTGAAATGTATACTTTTTCTATAAATTCCTGGGTATTTGATACCGGTTGTGGAACTCACATTTGTAACAATGTGCAGGGGTTGAGAAAAAGTAAGTTGCTGAAGCCACGCGATTTAAATCTCCACGTGGGCAATAGAGCAAATGTTGTTGTTGAAGCCCTTGGAACTTTTGAATTATTATTACCAAATGGTCTGTACTTAATATTAAACAATTGTTGTTATGTACCTAGTTTAACTAGGAATATTATTTCGGTAGCTCGGTTAAGAGAATCTGGATTCACTTTTGGTTTCGTTGATGTTGGCATTCGTGCCTTCAAAAATGACATTTTGTATTTTGAGGCTCGCCCTCTTAATGGAATATATGAAGTTAATCTTAAAAGATCTCTTGATGATAATTCTATATATACCACTAGCACCAAACGACTGAAGCATGACTTAAATCAAACATACCTATGGCATTGTCGACTTGGTCATATAAACAAGAAACGCATTGCAAAACTTCAAAAGGATGGAATTTTAAAATCAAACGATTCTAGCTCATTTGAATTTTGCGAATCATGTTTATATGGGAAGATGACTAAGGCTCCTTTCTCCGGTTCAAGTGAAAGAGCCAAAGATCTATTAGGAATCATACATACGGATGTATGCGGTCCTTTTAGATCAATGTCTAGGGATGGTGATAGATACTTCGTTACATTCACCGATGATTATAGTAGATTTGATTATGTTTATTTGATGAAACATAAACATGAAACATTTGAAATGTTCAAGTTGTTTCAAAACGAAGTACAAAATCAACTCAACAAAACAATCAAGGCCCTTCGTTCCGATTGAGGTGGTGAGTACTTAAGCCAATAGTTTATGGATCATCTTAGTAATTGTGGGATTCCTAGAACACCACAACAAAATGGTGTATCCGAAAGGAGGAACCGAACTCTACTAGATATGGTTCGGTCTATGATGAGCCGAAGTACTCTACCCTCGTCCTTTTGGAGTTATGCTTTAGTAACTGCTGCGCGCATATTGAATATGGTTCCAACCGAGAAGGTAGATAAGACACCATATGAGATGTGGTATGGAAAGGTTCCAAACTTATCTTACTTGAAAGTCTGGGGTTGTAAGGCTCATGTACGACAAGAAGCTTCAAGCAAACTCGATCCTAGATCTATCAAATGTAATTTTTTGGGATATCCTAAAGATTCATTAGGATATTATTTCTACAACCCAGCTGAGAACAAAGTGTTTGTTTCTAGGCATGCCACTTTCTTAGAAAAGGAGTTTCTTTCGAAAGAGGCAAGTGGGAGCAATGTAGACCTTGAAGAAATTCAAGAACCACAAAATACAAGTCAGGTTGGCACTAGCACTCAACAAACGGTTGTTGAACCTGAACAATTGGTTGTTCAAGAACCTAATGAAACACAAAGTGTTCGTAGATCTGGTAGACCTCGTCAAGAACCCGAGAGATACGGATTTCTCGTGTCCAATGATGAGATTTTCTTGGTAGACTCTTCTGAGCCTACTAACTACCAAGATGCTATATCGGATCCGGAATCCGATAAATGGCTTGATGCCATGAGCACTGAGATGCAGTCCATGTATGAAAATCAAGTATGGGACTTGGTTGATCTTCCTCCCAATAGTAAGACTGTAGGGAGCAAGTGGGTCTTCAAGAAGAAGACAGACATGGATGGAAATGTACACACATTTAAGGCAAGGCTAGTGGCGAAAGGTTTCACTCAAACTCATGGTATTGACTATGATGAAACTTTCTCTCCGGTAGCCATGATTAAATCTATTAGAATACTTATTGCCATAGCTGCATATTATGACTATGAGATATGGCAAATGGATGTCAAAACGGCTTTTCTAAATGGACACTTAAGTGAAGATGTCTATATGGTTCAGCCCGAAGGTTTTGTAGATCCTAAGTATCCTAACAAGGTATGCAAGCTTAAAAGATCCATCTATGGACTAAAGCAAGCATCTCGAAGTTGGAATCTTCGATTTGATGAGAAAATCAAAGAGTTTGGTTTTATCAAATCAGAAGATGAACCGTGTGTTTACAAGAAAACTTGTGGGAGCGCAGTAGCATTCCTTGTCTTGTATGTTGATGACATACTACTCATTAGAAACGACATCCCGACCTTGCAAGACATCAAGTCTTTGCTTGGGAAGTGTTTCTCAATGAAAGACTTGGGAGAAGCCGCCTACATTCTTGGAATAAAGATCTATAGGGATAGATCTAGGCGTCTTATTGGCCCAAGTCAAAGTGCATATATTGACAAGATCTTGAAACGATTCAAGATGGAGAATTCTAAGAGAGGATTTTTGCCAATGGCACAAGGCACGGTTTTGAGTAAAGCTCAAAGCCCTTGCACAAGTGAAGAGCTTGATAGAATGAGTGAGATCCCATATGCTTATGCAATTGGATCCATCATGTATGCCATGCTATGCACTAGGCCAGATGTCTCATATGCTTTGAGCATGACGAGCAGATACCAGCAAAACCCAGGAGATAGCCATTGGATGGCAGTCAAGAACATTTTAAAATACTTGAGAAGAACCAAAGACATGTTCTTGATCTATGAGGGTTTGGAAAAAGATCTTTATGTAAAGTGTTACACAGATGCTAGTTTCCAAACGGATCGAGATGATTCTCGATCACAATCGGGCTATGTCTTCCTTATGAATGGAGGCGCGGTTGCTTGGAAAAGTTCTAAGCAAAGTGTAGTTGCACAATCCACTACAGAATCTGAATACATTGCTGCTTCTGAGGCTGGACAAGAAGCTGCATGGATGAAGAAGTTCATTGTTGACCTTGGGGTAGTAACAAGCATTCAAGACCCCATAGAGATATTTTGTGATAATGAAGGTGCTATTGCCCAGGCAAAAGAAGCTAGATCACATCACAACACCAAACACATCCTCAGGCGTTTCCACTACATACGGGATATAGTGGATAGAGGAGATGTGTGTATTCGCAAAGTTCATACAGATCAGAATCTTGCAGATCCTTTTACGAAACCTCTTGCCTCGACTAAGCATGAGTCTCATACTAGTGCAATAGGTCTTCGCTTTGCAAGGGATTGGATTTGAATTGTAATTTAGTATTTGGATATTTTGGAACATTATGACAATATCTATTTTATCTGAATGATATATGAGATATGATCACTTCATTAATATTTATTGTGTTCTTTATTAGCATGTTTAAATCCATGAATAATTCTTTATTCTAAAAATGTCCATAGTCGGTTATAACAATGGGAATAGTTATGAATTAAGACTAATGTGAATCGGTTGGTTGACTTTCATTCGCGATGAAAGTAGGCAAAAGGGTTTGCAGCCAAATTCACTAATGTTTGTTAGGGAACGAACGTTGGACATGACCCGCTCTTAAGATCGCTTCATGGATCAGTGTCATAAGTAAATCTTGAGAAAAAGGTGGTATCTTTGTATCCTTAGACCTAAGACACATATTGGGACTCGAGTATGAGGAGTAGCATGCTTTAATGTGGTTAAACGCTATATTTAACCGGGTAGTTATAAAGGCCATTATTAGGTATGATATGAGTCTTATAAGAGACGCATGTGGTCAAGATGAAATTTGTTTCTCTCATTTAATTGGGAGAATAATATCTCTGGGCCCTAAAACAAGTTGAACATTATATGAGAATTGATGACGATCCATGTCTCATGTTCAACGAGATGTTAAAACAAAGGGATAATTGATGACTTACCTATAACAACGATTTGTAGCTAGTGAGTTAATTTCGTTGGTGAAAGTGTTGATCAACACACTTCATTTATTATTAGGGGCAATGGGATGTTGCTAGACGTTCTTACCATTGTCTATATCGGCTTAAGTTGTAACTTGTGCAAGTGGGAGATTGTTGGATCTATGTGCACAAAACACAAATTAATACGATATTACTGATAATAAATAAACCCATAGGGTCACACATTTGCAATCAATGGGCACCAATTACATATTTGAATATGATTTAAATATGTTTCCAACTCATTATATATATATATATAAGTATATATGCATTGTTGCATATTATTATTTATGTGAAATAATAATATAACTCTTATATATTGATATAAGGTAATGCATATCAAATACATAAATATAAAAATATAATTTTATATATATGTATGAATATATATATATATATGTATAAATATATATTTGTTACAAGTAAATTGTTACTAGTAACAATTATATAAATGTATGTATATCCTTGTTACAAGTAAAGAGTTACTAGTAACAATCAAGTATGTATATAAAATACATGTAGATGTATTTTATACATAGTATGACATATCTAGTATATCTTTTATATATTTAAAAGATTAATAGCTTGAAATTCTTACAATGAGCAAGAAAGGGGCCATATGGTGTATTCTTGCATAAGAATTAACCAAGACATGCATGTATGGGACAAGTAAGGAAGCAAGAGGCAAGAGGGGACCCCCCCTCTAATTTTCGTCCATAATGCAAGGGAGGGGGTCCTCCCTCTCTTGCTTTGCTTCTTGACTTTTATAATTACATGCATGGTCCCTTTTGTAACATACTTGCATGCTATCACCTTTCTTTGTGTTCTTAGAATTGTTCTAAGTGTTTTATACTTAAAAAAACATCCTTACTCTCTAGTATTGGTGTTCTTCAAATTAGCAAAGGTGATAAATAAACACATACTCAAAATACATACATCTAGTTCAAGAAGAAGAGCAAAGGTTGTTGCTTGCATTATTGAATATCAAGGGTTGGAGAGACTAGCATCTTGGAGGTGTTGGACTCATTGATTTGTGGATACCTTGGAGGAACTCTTCTCTTGGCTTCTCATAGATCAACCACTTCACCAACGGTTTACTCATGCTACAAAGGTTGTAGTTCTAAACACACTATGGTTGGTTTTGTTTCTTAAGGCTTGCATATGGATCATTGGTGGGGAGTTTTAAAAAGTTTAAAATTGTTGTTCGTGCTTCCGTTGCTAAAATATATTTTTAAAAACCGAACAAACCCCAACAGAAAGATCTAATGTGAAAGACTTAATCACCCTAAAGATGATCAAACTTCTGTATTGATTTCAGAATGCGAAAACAATGCTAAGGTTATTATATCAAAGGATGTAAGTAAAAGTAAGGAATTATGTATTGATACCAAAAAGACATTATGTTGCCAATCATTGAAAACAAATGGATTAAAACTAAGTGTTGTGCAAACTGAAGAATCATTAACTAATACTTTTTTATCAGCTAATCAGAAAACAAATGATAGATGCTTAGCTGATGGCCTATCAGCTTATCATAACTCCTTTGATTAGTGATTAGCTGATCATAAAGTACTTAACTCTTTTTCAAAAGGAGGAACTATGATCTAGAGTAATAATGCTTGCATTGTCTCTAAACCTACCACATCAAAGGTTGGTCAAAAACTTTTGAAATCTAAATATCAATCCAAGATGCCTGTTAGTAAAGACCTAAAAAGCTTACAGGATCAACTTCAAAAGTTGAGTGGATAAGTTAGTCAGCTGATGACCCATAGTCATTAGAGGATTGACAAGGTAACTCATGGGCATTCTAAGAATGTTGTTCATTACTCCAAGGTCGTAAAAAATCAAAATTTTATTAATGTGGAAGTAAAGAACATAAGGCCTTTGAATGTTTTAGGAAGGAAAATCAAAATAGTAGACTTGTATTGAAAATGTGGTTGTTCCTATCATACATAAGAAACCTAAAATTGTGTGGAAAACTAAGTGCAATACATAGGGATCCACTAATTAGTGGAGGCCCAAAGTGTTACTAATCCTTCTTTAATTCATATCTGTGTGGGGAAATAACACATGGTACCTAGACAGTAGTTGTTCAAGGGACCATGACCGGCAACAAAGCTTTGGTTAGTAACTACAAGAAAGAGAAAGGTCCTAATGTAATATTTGGTGACCACAACCATGGCCAGACCAAGGGTTATGGTGAACTTCATAATGGGAACCTCGAGTTGTCCAAGGTATCATATGTTAAGGGACTGAAATACAATCTCATAAGCATAAGTCAATTGTGTGATGTAGATAATTAAGTTCATTTCAGCAAGACAGGGGGTTCCATAATCAATAATGAAGGCACAAAAGTGTTGAGTGCCAAGAGAACCAAATATGTGTATATCGTAGACATGTCTTCTAGTGATCAATCTAAAGAAACCCACTTGTATTCTAAGAATGTAACTGTCAAAAACTAGTTATGGCACAAGAGACTCTCTCGGTTGAACTTCAAGAATATCAAAAAGCTAAGCAAGGATGAATTAGTGTCAGGATTGCGTTCATTGACTTACTCCAAGCCCAAACTTTGCTCTACATGTGAGAAAGGGAAACAACACAAGACATCTTTTCCATCCAAGCAAGTTTTCTCTATCACTGAACCATTATACATGTTACATATGGATCTATTTGGTCCTGTTGCATCTGCTAGTTTTGGTGAAAGTAATTATGCTCTAGTTATGGTGGATGAGTTCTCAAGATACACTTGGGTATTCTTTTTATGAGCCAAAAGTGAAGCTACTGAGGAGATTATCTGTTTTATCAAAATGATGGAAATGATGAATGGCAACTAGGTTAGGATGTTGGGAAGTGATCATGGAACTGAGTTTAGAAATCAAACTCTGGAAGCTTTCTGTGATGAAAAAGGAATATCTCAAAACTTTTCTTCTCCACGAACCCCACAACAGAATGGTGTAGCTGAAAGAAGGAACATAACTCTTATTGAAGCTACCAGAACCATGTTATGTGAAAGAGAGTTAAGTTTTAACTTCTAGGCTGAAGTTGTGAGTTATGCATGTTTCACACAGAACAGATCCCTTGTAATCAAAAGGCACAACAAAACTCCATATGAAGTACTAAAGGTAAGGAAACCAAACTTCAGCTTTCTACACATATTTGTTTGTCAATGTTTCATTCTCAACTAGAAGGATCAACTATAGAAATTTGCTCCAAAGACTGATGAAGGAGTGTTCGATGGTTACTCTGTGATTTCCAAAGCGTATGCGTACAGAGTTTACAACCTCAGGATAAAAGTCATTGAAGAGTCTATCAATGTAAGTTTCAATGAAAATGATTATGTTGCTTCTTGTTCTACTAATCATGTTTTAGGTGAGGAAATCAATGATCTAATGCAAACTATAGAAAGTCCTTCAAAGCAAGATGGTCCATATTCACCAATAATTGAAGATGACATAGAAGAACCTATCCTAAATCCAACTCCTTTGCATACATATCGACCTTCAACCTATCCTGCCCCTCTACTGATAGATGTGATGAGTGATTCAACATCACTGGACTTTAATTTCATATCAAACATACCATTTTCAGTAGAGATACCCACTAATAATGCCACTGAAGTTAGCTCAGCTGACCAACATGAAGAGGAAATCTCATTAGCAGATCCTCATTTAACTTCAACTCTTTTAGTCCAAAATCCCATTACTCACTCAAATATCCAAAATGCCTTTAAAGACCCCAGATAGCATCCTCATGATTTGGTTATAGGAAACATAGAGGATCTGGTGAGAACAAGATCAAAAGTCTGCTAGCTTTGTCTGTTTTCTAGATTTGTCTCCATGATTAAACCTAAAAAGGTTGATGAATCCTTGAGTGATCCTCACTAGGTTAATGCCATGCAAGAAGAGTTGGCAGAATTTACAAGAAACAATGTGTTGACACTTGTAACAAAACCAAACGACATGTTTATCATTGGAACAAGGTGGGTGTTCAGAAACAAAATGGATGAACAAGGCTTAATCATCAGAAATAAGGCAAGACTAGTTGCCCAAGCCTACTGTCAGAAATTAGTTTAACTATAATTTCTCATTGTTATTACATATAACCAAAATTATAAATCCTAACTAATACATAAACACCTCATTAACATTAAAAAATAGATAAAGAGTTTAATATTGTATGATTTTGTCAATGAATTAGATAACGGATTATTTAAACTACCTGTAACGCCCCAATTTTTAAAACATAAATAAAACCATACTTGAGGTTCTTTTAGAAATAAAAGAATTATTTTACAAATAAGCGGAAGCTACAAAACTGTTTTAAACCCTCGGGTTCATTCAAAAGCCTGAAAGTTACATATTTACATCAAAAGATGCTTTCTCACTAAACAACCGGGCGTTAAGTTGCAAAACACTGTTTTCTTTATAAACATAACAACCGTCAAACTGAATCTTTGCCCTTGTCTTTGATAAAACCTGCAAGACATTTTAGAAAATAATATCTGATAAGCTGCGAGAGCTTAGTGAGTAAACTAGACTGCCAATCATATAAACACATGAATATAATCCTATGATAAACACTGACAATAACTGATAATAAATCTCTGAGTAATTAACTGAGCCACTACTGCCCAAGGCAGTATGCTTATTGATTCACATGATTAATTAACTGAGCCACTACTACACAAGGCAATATGCTTTCTGATATCTGATTAATTAACTGAGCCCCAGTACTGTGCTATTTCTGAGCCACTATAGCACAAAGCAGCATGCTTATTATTACTGAGCCTTACTGTACATAGCAGTAAGCTTAACACACATAATATATATATACTATAACATTACTGTAACACTACTGAACCTTACTGAACATAGCACCCATATCTGAGTGACCTAACATATCAATAACCTGATATAATAACATACATGCCGTAAATATGAATAATAGTCTAGAAGACTCACCTTATAGTCTGAGATGCTATAACAGTCCACAATCAATAATAATCTAGCGAACGCGCCTCTGATAAATCTCTACATGAAATAATACTGAATATACATCAACACATGCATCTGCTGAACTGAACAACTGAACAAAACACTAGGCACGCCCGTGCCTCGCCAGGCACGCCCGTGCCTTACACAAGGTACTCCCGTGCCTTACACCCAGACCACCCCGTGGTCTCTAGGCACCCTCTGGGCCTTTCTAGAACAGGGCACGCTCGTACCCTAAAGGTCACGCCCGTACCTCCTTAGGTACGGCCAAGGGCACGGTTGGATCTTGAAGGTCACGCCCGTGCCCTTCAACTGGTAGCAGCAGTTTGGCCGACTTACTTGCTGTCTCCGGCCAAAACACCCCAAAGACCCAACTTTAATTCATAAAAACGCTTCTGGGATGTTTTCTTACATCCCAAACAACTTCTAATCCATAAATAACAACAATAACAATATGAAATCTTTGATTCACCATAGAATCAACTAAAACCCATTAAACTTCAAAAACAAGATCAAGAACTCTTACCTCAAGCTTGTATAGTTGCTATGCTCAATACCCAACACTTGTTCTACTGTTCTTGATCAACAAACTGAAGTAATAGTTCCAGCCTTGAGAGCAAACGAGAGTTGGTTTCAATGTGAAAATGAAGACTTTGACTATACAAAGTCAAAGATGGCTATATATATTTTAACTATGGACTAATTACACAATTAGTCCCTCAACTTCTCCAAGTTCCGTTTTGACGGTTTTAGCCCCTCTAGTTTATAACCACATACTATCTCATTTATCCATTAGTAACTCATATACCCCTTTGTACATTTCTCGCGTTAACTTAATAATAGAATTTCCGGGTGTTACACTACCATATAAAAAGGATTATACATGGGTAATCGGTTGTAGATAGATATTCTCATATGCCTAAAAACAAAAATAACTTATAGAAAGAGATTACTAATTTAGTGATTCATAAATAGAAAAATTAATCATACATACGTTTACTGGTTTAGAGTTGTATAAAAAGATAAGTAAGAAAATACATATTTAAAAAATAAAGATAAAGTGTCATTACATTTCGATTTACACAAAATTAAAGATGGTAACTCACTTTCTGTAATGGTTACGAAAATGAAAGATTAATTTTGCATCAAAGTCAAAATAGATGAAACTAAAGATTCTTATTGATTGAGTTATAGATAATTCTTATGGGTTAAATTAGAAATAATTTTTATGTTTAATTAGAGATAAATAAGATTGTTTGTCTTAATTTTACGATAATTGGTTACATATTAGTGATCCATTATATTAAAAAGCTATTGGTTTATCTTAATGTGTCTCAGTGATGAAAGGACCAAATGTGTTATCTACACATGATGGCTTTTTGACTTAATAACCAAATTATAAGAGAAGTACTCAATGACATGGAAGTCCAAATGCTTGATGTTAAGGATCTCATCTTGAATATTCTTTTATATATTAATCCGACTCAATTTCATTTTATTATATTCACATAACATAATATTGGAATAGTGTTTGTTTTAGCTTATTTAGGGCTTATTTTTCGGGTTTATTTTTTATAAGCTAGTTTTTTCCGACTTATTTTCTAACTTTTGAGCTTATTATGAGTTACAAGAAGAAAATAAGCCGGATTCATGAAAAATAAGCTAGAAAAAACAAGCTTATGAAAAATAAGTCCGGAAAATAAGCTTAAAATAAGCTAAAACAAACACCCCTAAATAAGATGACATCTTATAATCACACTTAAAAGCCACTGGCTTTATTTAATAGTGGTGTTAGGTTGTAAGGCATCCAAAGTTTTTGTTATCGATAAAAGTTTAAAGTTTATTTGTTCTAGACGGTAAATACATATTCATTTAAAAGTTTATGTTCATGACGGAAGTTAAACCTTCAACCTTATAGAGATATGAACATATTAATCATCATTACCAATAAAAAAACCCTTTCTTATATTTCTAAAAGCCTAAGGGGGTGTTTGGTTGGAAGGATTTCATGGAATTTTATGGGAATTGGATTCTAATTCCTAGAAATTCCAATGTTTAGTTCACCATGGAATTGGAATTTGAAAGAATTAAAATCCATAACGGAGGGAATGTAAAATCCTTCAAGATAAGGAGGGATTTTAAAATCCATGAGGGAGGGAATGTGGTTTATTACCGTTATACCCTCCACCTATTGTCTTCGTGTCGCCGTTTGATGTTTGACATTCACGTCATCTTTCGCCGGTCGTCGTCATCAGTCGCATCCCCGTTCGTTGATTGTCAGTCCTCGCCGGTCGTCGCCTGATGTTCGTCGTTCGCATTTCGTCTTTTGATGTTCGTAAGTCCTCGTTGTCGCCGTTCGCCGTCCCTCTTTTGCGGGTTGTCTTTCTGTGCGTCCCCGTTCGTCGTTCATCATTCTTCGCAAGTTGCCGTTCGCCATCTGTCTTTCGCGGGTCGTAGTTCAGTGCGTCCCCCTTCCTCATTCGTCAGTCCTCGTCAATGTAACACTCTGTATCTCCACCAAGCTGCAAGCCTCCAGTTTGACTCAAAAATCCTCAAAATCATGGTTTAAATCTAGATGATGCATAACACACCTCCAGATCTCTCAAACCTTGGCTCTGATACCAAGTTGTAACGCCCCAATTTCTAAATACAAATAAAACTCTAAGATAGAGTTATTTTAGGATTAAAAGAGTTTTCAAATAAAAGCGGAAGCTATAAAAGTCATCCTGAACCCTCTGGTTCATACAAAAGAGTGATATTCAATATTTACAACAAAAGATTCGTTTTCAAAGTACAACCAGGCGTTAAGTTCAAAATATAGTTTTCTATCATACAACAACCTCTGTCAAACTGGGGTCTTGCCTTTGGAGGAATCTCGCCCTGCAAAACAATAGTAAGTAGTATCTGATAAGCCACAAAGCTTAGTGAGAAAACTAAACTTTAAATCATATAAGCATGCACATACACATATACGAATGTTGTAATAGTTCTTATTGACACAGTACTGCACCATCTTAGCATCCGCCAAGAAGGCTAAAACGCTGTCCGTAGCACTACTGCACAAAGCAGCATGCCACAGCTCTCTCTCTCTCTCTCTCTCTCTCTCTCTCTCTCTCTCTGTGATCCTCTGATCAATAATATATCACATTGCAATGTATCTCACACATATCACATATATGAATCAGAGTTTAGAAAACTCACATCAGCAACTAGTATCACATAGATATATGCCATATAACTCAGTACACGTCAAATAGCAACCCCTACAATTATAATCATATAATTAAAACATGTACCAATTAAACACTTAACAAATAAAACAAGGCAGGGGACCTACACGGGCCGTGTCCTATGCACTCTACACGACCACACATGACCACATGGCCAGTGTTGTCCAGGTCACCTACACGGGCCGTGTAGCCTTACACGGGCCGTGTAGCCTTACACGGGCCATGTACCTCAATCTCTACACGACCATGTATACCAACATGGCCCTGTGACCGCCTTCAACTCTACACGGGCCGTGTACCCCTACACGGGCCGTGTACCTTACAGACAATCCGACAGTTCATCCTTCAAGTAGCGGATTTCGACCAAAAATCCGTAAAACCCATAAATAACATGGTTTGGGGTGTTTTACTACACCCTATCAGTAATTAAACAATACTAACTCATAAGGGTCATTTCTAACTTGTTAAACCATGAATCAAACTCTAAAAACCCACAAATACTTTAAGAATCCAATCAAGAATCTTACCTTCAAACTTGTGGTAGCTAGTAACAATAGGAAACTACTTGCTCTTGTTGTTCTAGGCTTGAAAACTCAAGAAATCATTTGCTCTCTATCTCTCGTGAATGTGCAGAGAATTTATTTTGCCAACTTTGACTCCACAAGTCAAATTCCTCCATATATATATATATATAATAACTTTGAAACTTGGCACAAAAGGTCCTTGAACTTTTCTAGTTCCAAAAATTACAACACAAGTCCCCCAAGTTTCTAAACACCTCCTAATCTCAATTAGGAAATACTAAAACACGTTAAAATATAAAAGTTACTAATTACAGGAATTTCCGAAACTTGGGTGTTACAACTCTTCCCCACTTGAAAACGATTTCGTCCCCGAAATCAACTGCTGAATAGTTCTGGGTAGTTGCGTATCATCTCATCCTCTGGTTCCCAAGTATAATCCGACCCTTTACGGTGTTTCCACTGAACCTTAACCAATCCAATCTATTTATTACGTAGAGCTTTAACTTTCCTTTCTAGTATAGCAACAGGCTGCTCGACATAATTCAACTTATCATCAACGCATACATCCTCTAGTGGCACAAATGCAGACTCGTCTGCTAAACATTTTCTAAGATGAGACACGTGAAAGGTATGGTGTATCTTGGATAACTCTTCTGGAAGTTCCAGTCTGTAAGCGACTTTCCCCACACGAGCACTAACTCTGAATGGTCCAATAAACCTCAGACCCAACTTACCTCTCTTCCTGAATCTAATTACTTCCTTCTACGGTGACATCTTTAATAAGACATAATCACCCACTTGGAACTCGTGGTGATCTTCTTTTATCGGCATAACTCTTTTGTCTGCTCTGAGGTGCTAGCAATCTATCTCTTATCTGCTGAATCTGCTCTGTCGTACGCTGTACCACCTCAGTACTTCCCAACTCTCTCTGTCCCACTTCACCCCAACAAACCGGAGTCCGACACTTTCTACCATACAACATTTCATAAGGCGGCATTCCCAAACTGGAATGATAACTATTATTGTAAGAAAACTCTGCAAGTGGTAGATAAGAATCCCAACTCCCTCAAAAATCAATAATACAAGCGCGTAACATATCCTCCAGGGTTTGAATCGTCCTCTCACTTTGACCATCAGTCTGCGGATGAAATGCGGTACTAAGATGAAGTTTAGTCCCCATTTCTCCATGAAATTTATTCCAAAACCTGGAAGTAAATAGAGTATCTCTATCTGACACAATAGACACTGGTACACCATGACGAGATACTATTTCCTTCATATACACTTCTGACAGCTTCTCTGAAGAGTAAGTCTCTTTAATGGGAATAAAATGCGCGCTTTTAGTTAATCTATCCACAATCACCCAAATAGCATCGTAACCTCTAGGGGTTTTAGGTAATTTAGTGATTAGATCTATCGTAGTATTCTCCCACTTCCAAACAGGTATATCCAAAGGTTGCAACTTCCCACGCGGTTTTTGGTGTTCAGCTTTCACTTGTAAACATGTAAGACATCTCTCCACATACTTAGCCACATCTCGCTTCATACCTGGCCACCAATAATCCACTTTCAGATCCTTATACATTTTAGTCGCCCCCGGGTGAATAGAGAATTTAGATCTGTGAGCGTCACTCAAAAGAGTTTGTCTGAGTTCTCCATGATTAGGTACCCATACCCGTCCACAACATAAGAATAGATCACGACTATCCTTAGCAAAATTAATTACTTGCCCTTTTATTCGCTCTTTATTATGGTTTTCTTCCTTAATTGCTTCCAGCTGAGCATCTCTTATAACATCCAATAATGGCGTAGTCACTGTCATCCGTAACGACTCATTCTTCAAAAGTACCGACCCCGACTTCCTACTCAAAGCATCTGCCACAACATTGGCTTTTCCCGAGTGATAAAGTATTTCACAATCATAATCCTTCAAAAGCTCTAACCATCTTCTCTGCCTCATATTAAGATTCTTCTGATCCACAAAATATTTCAAACTTTTGTGATCAGTATAAATAGTACATTTCACTCCATACAAATAGTGTCTCCAGATTTTCAATGCAAAAACCACTGATGCTAACTCCAAATCGTGAGTTGGGTAATTAATTTTATTCAGATTAAGCTGTCGAGAAGCATAAGCAATAACTCTACCTCTCTACATCAAGACACACCCCAACCCCTGATAAGAAGCATCACAAAACACTGTCATATCTTCCATTCCTTCTGGCAAGGCAAGAACAGGTGCCTCACATAATCTTTGTTTCAGAATTGAAAACGCAGCCTCTTGTTCATCTCCCCAAACGAACTCTATATTCTTCCTGGTTATCTTGGTTAATGGAACTGCAGTCTTTGAAAAGTTCTGAATGAATCGTCTGTAATAACCCGCTAACCCTAAAAAGATTCTGATTTCGGTAGGGTTTCTTGGAGGTTCCCATTTCATCACTGCATCGACCTTCGCTGGATCAACTTTGATTCCTTCTTTATTAATCAGATTACCCAAGAATTGCACCTCTTGAATCCAGAATTCACATTTGGAGAATTTAGCATACAGCTTCTCTCTTCGCACGTCTCCAATACTTCTTTCAAATGTCTTTCATGTTCTGTCGGGTTCTTTGAATATATAAGAATGTCATCAATAAACACAATCACAGATTTATCTAGCATCGGACGACAAACTCTATTCATAAGATCCATGAATTCTGCAGGCGCATTTGTAAGACCAAATGGCATAACCACAAACTCAAAATGCCCATACCGCGTCCTAAACACCGTTTTAGGAATATCTTCCTCCCGAACCTTCAATTGATGATAACCCGACCTTAAATCAATTTTCGAAAACCACGACGCCCCTTGCAACTGATCAAACAAATCGTCTATTCTGGGCAAAGGATACTTATTCTTCACAGTCACTTTATTAAGTTCACGATAATCAATACACATTCGAAACGTACCATCTTTCTTCTTTACAAACAAAATGGGAGCACCCCACGGTGAACTGCTAGGTCTAATAAAACCTTTATCTAACAACTCTTGCAACTGTTTCATCAATTCCTGCATCTCTGGTGGTGCAAGTCTATACGGAGCTCTCGCAATCGGTGCAGCCCCCAGTACTAACTCAATTCTAAACTCTACTTGCCTATCAGGCGGGATACCAGGCAGATCATCTGGAAAAACATCAGAATACTCACGTACTAGTGCCACATCGTCCACACTCTCCTGTCTCTTTTCTAATTTCGTATCAATAACATGAGCCAAAAAGGCTATGCACCCACGCTGAAGGTATTTCCGAGCTCTAGTCACTGAACACATACACATATTCTCACCTCTTTTATTACCAAAAATTGATAGTTCTTCCCCACTTGGGGCTTGAACCCGAATCAATTTTTGCCCACACAAAATGGTTGCTTGGTAACGCCCAAGCCAATCCATTCCCACTACCACTTGAAACTCTCTCATAGGCATGGGTATAAGCTCGATAGGAAATCTAACAGTGTCTATCTCTAGCACATTATCTCTATACACATCACTCACAAGTACTGACTTATCATCAGCTATTTCTACCTCGAGAGGGGGATTCAGTTTACCACATACTTGCTCAAAATTTTTACAGAAAGAAACAGATACAAACGATTTGCTAGCACCCGAATCAAATAATACTAGAGCAGGCAAATAATTAACGAGATATGTACCTGTAACCACATCAGGTATCCTCTGTGCTTCCTCTACAGTTAATTGGAAGGCCCTCCCCTTGCTCTTTGAAGTATCTTCTTTCTTTACTTCTTTATTCTCTGTGATACGTAGTGGAGGTAGAGATGGGGTCTTTCTTGAACCGGTTGAGCGGTTGGATGCAGTCAGTTGGGGACAGTTGGCTTTCTGGTGACCTGGCTGGTAACAATTAAAACATACACTCAATGAACTGCGACAATCTTTACCCATATGGCCCGGCTTGCCACATTTAAAACAGTGAACTACGTTTGTCTGACAGTACCCATAGTGACTCTTCTTGCACCTCTGACACACTCTCGGTGCCTCCTTCTTCTCCCCATAATCTACTCTCGGCTTCTTATTCTGTGATGTTGATCCTTCCACAGGCCTCTTCTCTTTCACCTGTCTTTCCAACTCTAACTCTCTTGCTCGTGCAGCGTCCATCATGGACTTTAGGGTTTGGTGTTTGCTCGAATCAATGAACTCTCTGATACTCGGCTTCAAAACCATCATGTAGCGATACATTTTCATTTTCTCGTTAGCTACATAATCTGGACAGAACTGTGCCTTCTCGTGAAACTTGGCATTAATCTCTGGAACGGTTTCTGTAGTCTGTTTCAATTTGTGAAAATCATCAACTATTCGATCAATCTCGGACTGCGGAACAAACTGCTCCGTAGTAATCTCCTTAAACTCCGCCCAGGTCATAGCCTCAATTTGCGTTTCACCCCTCATTTTCTTTTCTAGGTCCCACCAGTCTTTGGCAACACCCCTCAGCTGATTGGAAGCAAATCTCACCTTGTTTTCTGGAGCACATGAGCAAGTATGGAATGCTCCTTCCAACTCTGATATCCAACTTTGACTAACAATCGGGTCAGTGGATCCCTCAAACAACGGTGGCTGACACGCCGCAAAATCTTTAAAAATAGACCCTTTCGGTGCGTCTCTAATAATTACCTGTGGCTGGGAATTAACTCTTTCTTCCCTCCCGGCTAAAGCAGCTGCCACTTCCTGTCATACAGTCTTTCCTGTATGCTCTTTCAGATGATCCACCACTTAGGTAATAATAAACGGTATATCCTTTTCCAAAGCTTTACCAAATTCCTCTACTATAGTCACTCTTGGGTTCAGCCTCAGTAAACCCCTGATTCAGCTTTGGAGTCTCGTCTACTTGAGTATTATGGACCACAGGTGGCCTCCTCCTACCACCTGCACTAGTATCTACCCTCTCTCGTATATTGCTAGGACCACCCTCATGACGATCCGTAGCTCGAGAACCTCTAGTATTCACCATCCTGGTAGCATAGATAAAGCATTAGGACAAAAGGTAGCTTTACCACGCCATCCTCTATATCAAACAATCTCAAATATATAATATCTCAGTACACTTATCTTCAGATCCAAAGTAGTTCTATACATACTAAGGCATCTATAATCTCAAGTGCACTACCTCTTACAAGTACCCCTCATCCGATTCACAAGATTCCTCATGATTCCATCAAGTTCTAACATGTATCATGTGTCTGTAATAATATGGGCCCTTATATTATTCATAACACACTACACGCGTTCGATCTTAACTTTATCACAAAAAGTCTCGATTCACAGGCTTAGGCCATGTATCACTAGCATATCATATCATATAACACATCACATAGCTGGCATCAATATCATTAACATCTCAGATATCTCAATACCAATCATAACAACATAAACAGTTAGCATGTTCTCAATGCAACATTTTGTATCTCCACCAAGCTGCAAGCCTCCAGTTTGACTCAAAAATCCTCAGAACCATGGTTTAAATCCAGATGATGCATAACACACCTCCAAATCTCTCAAACCTTGGCTCTGATACCAAGTTGTAACGCCCCAATTTCTAAATACAAATAAAACTCTAAGATAGAGTTATTTTAGGATTAAAAGAGTTTTCAAATAAAAGCGGAAGCTAAAAAAGTCATCCTGAACCCTCTGGTTCATACAAAAGAGTGATATTCAATAATTACAACAAAAGATTCGTTTTCAAAGTACAACCAGGCGTTAAGTTCAAAATACAGTTTTCTATCATACAACAACCTCTGTCAAACTGGGGCCTTGCCTTTGGAGGAATCTCGCCCTGCAAAACAACAGTAAGCAGTATCTGATAAGCCACAAAGCTTAGTGAGAAAACTAAACTGTAAATCATATAAGCATGCGCATACACATATACGAATGCTGTAACAGTTCTTATGGACACAGTACTACACCATCTTAGCATCCGCCAAGAAGGCTAAAACGCTGTCCGTAGCACTACACAAAGCAGCATGCCACAGCTCTCTCTCTCTCTCTCTCTGTGATCCTCTGATCAATAATATATCACATTCCAATGTATCTCACACATATCACAGATATGAATCAGAGTTTAGAAAACTCATCTCAGCAACTAGTATCACACATATATATGCCAGATAACTCAGTACACGTCAAATAGTAACCCCTACAATTATAATCATAAATTAAAACATGTACCAATTAAACACTTAACAAATAAAACAAGGCAGGGGACCTACACGGGCTGTGTACCCCTACACGGGCCGTGTCCTATGCACTCTACACGACCACACATGACCACATGGCCAGTGTTGTCCAGGTCACCTACACGGGCCGTGTACCTCAATCTCTACACGACCATGTATACCAACATGGCCTTGTGACCGTCTTTAACTCTACACGGGCCGTGTACCTTACAGACAATCCGACAGTTCATCCTTCAAGTGTAGCTGCTCTCTATCTCTCGTGAATGTGCAGAGAATTTATTTTGCCAACTTTGACTCCACAAGTCAAATTCCTCCCTATATATATAATAACTTTGAAACTTGGCACAAAAGGTCCTTGAACTTTTCTAGTTCCAAAAATTACAACACAAGTCCCTCAAGTTTCTAAACACCTCCTAATCTCAATTAGCAAATACTAAAACACGTTAAAATATAAAAGTTACTAATTACAGGAATTTCCGAAACTTGGGTGTTACACGCGGGTCGCCGTTTGATGTTCAGTATTCGTTATCTTTCTCTTTACGATGTTCGCCATTCGTCCGTCTTTGTCGGTTCGCCGTTTGTCTTTCGCCGGACATCGTTTGATGTCCGCCATTCGCGGATCGCCGTTTGATGTTCGCCGTTTGTCGGTCATCGAGGGTCGCCGTTTTGTGTCCGTCTTTCGGGGGTCGTCGTTTAGTGCGTCCCTATTTGTCAGTCGCGTCCCCGTTTCGTCGTTCGTCAATCCTCGCGGGACGCTGTTCGCCGTCCGTCTTTCGTGGGTCGTCGTTCGGTGCGTCCCCGTTCGTCAGTCACGTGTCCTCGCGAGTCTCCGTTCGCCGTCCATCTTTTGCGGGTCGCCGTTCGGTGCATCCCTATTTGTCACACGCATCTACGTTTGTCATTCCTGGGTCCTCACGGGTTGCCGTTCACCGTTACTTTCGCTGATTGTATTCATCTATGTTATCTACGAACCAAACAAAACATTGAAATGGATTCCAATTCTATTTCCTGCCAACCAAACAGATTACAGATTCAGATTCCAATTCCTCACAGATTCCAATTCCTTCACAGATTTCAATTCCTTCATAAACATTCTGCGAACCAAACGCCACCTAAATATGTTGTTAATAGAAGTTTATTTCATATACGGTCACTTTTCCACTTTTTTTATATCCACTTACTTGAATTAGTTATGTAGGAGTTCTAGCTGATTGGTATTTAAATTTGTAACGTCTTTCATTTAAAAAAATTAAGAAAATTGGTTGTTAAGTATTCCGTCTCTTTCTCTTACTATTCTCGGAAGATTAGTCATCTTGAATCGACTTCTATCAATAGTGCTTTCATTCGCACAAACCATGCCTTCCCGCCAAATAGGCCTATGAGTCTCGGCCGCTATGGCTAATTTGGAGGAAAACATGGCCAAATTTCCCGACACTTTCGCTGCCATTAACGGCCGAATGGAGGCCCTCAACACCCAACTAACCAACATCGTATCTATGGTCACCCAAATTGCTAAACAAACCCAAGTTATGACCAACCTAGTCACGTACCACCATCCGTAGCACCAAACAACCACAGCAAGAGGCTCCACAAAATACACATCATCCACCACCGATCAATGTTGCTACCATCACCAAACTCAAACCCAAGACTCCGGTTACAAACCCACCTCCACCTCCGCCACCACCAGCCATCGCTCGGTCACCCCAGTTCGCTGATGATACCACCCAACTCCCCCACCACCACAATCGCAACACAACTACAACATACCCACTAGATTTTCACCCCAAAACTCAAAAACCACCCACGACGTTATCATTATGTGTCCTCGAAAGGTTCCAACCATACCGGGTTATCATTCTAATCAACTATGGTTTATTGTCACCCAATCACAATGCCCCCACTAAATCGGAAACCAAACCGCCTCTCAAACCACCAAACGGGAATTCCAACCTTGAGGGCAAGGTTATTTTGTAAGGGCGGAGTATTGATACGTTCACACGATCTATAATGGAAGTACAAGTTCATACACGTATGGTACAAGTGGAAAAAGTACCACTTCTTACCATTTTTTGTGCGTATATCATTATGTAATTCAAAATAGCTATTGATCGAGGGGTTTTAATGTGATACTTTGGTAAAGAGTTTAACAAGATATATCATACTCTTTTCCAAAAATCTCTTTAATTTAGTCCATATTTTCAAAGAGAGACTAGATGTTGTGGAATCAAATCTTTTTGTTAATTAGAAAACAAAAAATTTAAATTTTCTTTTTTTAATTATTTATAATTTATCAATAAGACTTCTTAACTTCCTCTAATTTTGACTTTCATGCAAAATTAACCTTTGAATTTTTATCGTCAATTGTGATTTCCGATTTCTTGTAGATAGTACTAAATTGTCTCGTCATTATTTTCTTAATCCGCCAATTAGATTTCTTGATTTCATTTAATTTGTTTAAATAACAATTTCACTTTTTTATTAATTTTGACTCTCACCCATGTCAATATCAAATTTGAATTTTATTATAAGGTATATGGGTGTTCGTATAAATTATATATTTTTGTTTAATTAATGTATTTAATTGTATATATGTTTATATGTTTCTTTTATAACTTTGTTTGTATAATGGATGGTATAAATATAATTATATATTTATGGCCGTCCTATTTTTATTTACGTTTTAATGTAAATTTTACCGTAAGTTGACACAAGATTAAAAAAATAATACATTTTGATGTTTTATTAGTAAAAAAATATATATTTCATAACAATTAAACAAAGTAAGTTCCTACATTTAATTTTGTGTAAATCGAAACATAATGACATTTAATCTTTTTCAAATATGTATTTTTTTACTTATCTTTTTATAAGACTCTAAACCGGTAAACATATTTAGGTTAATTTTTACATTTATGAATCACTAAATCCGTAATCACTTTATATGAGATATTTTTTATTTAGGGTATATGAGAATATCTACACTTGATTAGTGAAGTATAATCTTTTTATGAGGTAGTCTATATTTATAAATCCGTAAATTAGTTATATCGATCTTTCGTTAACATAATCATACAACGTTGGACTCTTGATATATTTTCCGATGCCAATGAAGTGATTTATTTGTTCGATTTATAATTTGTGTTTATTTAATAACAATGAGAAATTATGGTTAAAAAATATTTTAAAAAAATCCTTAAGGTTAAGCATTAATGATTTGAGATATAACTTACCCAATAGTAGTTTTGTGATCAAACGAGAGGAATTAAAGTTTGGGACTCAAAGTGTAAATTTAGCATATAAATACTAAATTACTTGTCTTCTCCTCTCAAAACTATTTAGAGAGTTTCTCCAACTATTTGAGAGAAACAGAGGAGAAAATTTCAGTGGTTTTAGAGAATTCATGATGTTAAATTGTTGCATGAAAAATGTGAGCTCATATTGGAGTATTTTAGCTTGATTGGTGATTGATTAAATATGAATTAATAGTTGCTCATGACACATGTAGAGTTTGAAAGCATACAATGGTTCTTTTATTATTGTTCTTATTCTTATTTACAAAAAAATAAATAAAAGAATATTTGTGTATGTACATATAGTTAGGGTTATGTTGGTTTTATCATTAGTAGAAATTAGAAAAGACTTTCAAATCAATCATTTTTCTTTTTGCAAGTTCAAAACTAGTGGCTTTATATATGTTGCTTTAGTTTAACACCTATTCAAATTTAATAGCTACAAGTAAGGTTGGCAATCTGAAATATGAATCCCAACTCGACCTAAATCAAACACGAAATAGGTTAAAAAGAAGCCGACACGAAACTAAAATAGGTAAAAAGAAATGGGTTGACACGAACATGATATGAAAAAAGATGGGTCAGGTTAAACCTGCTCATCTTAAAATGACATGATCAACCCGATTTTGTTAAATAAAAATGTATTAATTAAATATAAAAATCTAAATAAATATGGTAAATTTAAAATGTGTCAAAGTAAATAATGATAAAATGAAATTAAAGTCCTCAAAAATCAAAGTTTGAATTTCATTTATGAATTATGCGATTTACTTTTAGACCCAACAACCGACCCGTAAAATGGGTCGAATCGAGACCCAAAAATCCGGATATTGAAGTCAAATTTATGTATTTTAAATTCAGTTTCATATGCACCTTTTTTCTTGAATATTAGGGTAAACCTGAAACTCAACACAAAAATCTGAATGTTATATTCGGAAAGATAACTTGGTAAAATGGCTCAACACGGAATACGACCTTAACCTAACATGAAGTAAAGCGACATAAACCGAACTTGACACGAAAATAATACGAAAAATATCGATACGAAAGCGACACAACTCATTTTACCTAAACATGACCCGAATTACTAGTCTTAGCTAAAAGTGTCCGGTGCAATAGGTGCCAAACTTTTACTTTTTTTATTTAAATGTTAATTTTTTTCTCTATCAATTGACATTCAAAAAATATATTGTTTTATTAATTATCGTTTATATGGATATCATTCTCTTCGTTGAAATTTTTATATATATTCGTTAGGTATTTAAGGTTTTTAAAGCTATTTTATGTATGTACGAGTCATTCAACTAGTTTAAGATTTGATGACCAAAAATTAAATTGAACTAATACAAAATCAAGGACAGTGTGTCCTTGTGTTGGTTTTTATGGAATAAAAATGTGTCTCTTCTCGATGAGAATAGTTAAACACACACCCAAATTTTACTAAAAAGACTTTTCTATCTTAACCAAGTTCTAATCAATCTTGCCTTTATTTTTGTTTTAAGACATATAACCATTTTCTAATAATCTTGTCTTATTTTTTAAATTATGAAGCTAAAAAACACCTCATTAATACTAAAAAGACACCATAAAAGATTTATAAGTTACAAAATCAGATGTTTGAATAGACATATTTAAAATGAGTATTAAAATTCGGACAATTAGTTGTAATTAAAAAATAAGTTTGAAAAAATGAATTCTTCATTAGAATTATACACGAAATATTTATGTTTTATTCTTTTAGTAAAATTTGATGTATTAACAATGTTATTTACTTATTTACTATCTATCAAGAGATGGTTAGTGGTTAGTGACGGCAGTGGTGCATTGGCAGTAATGCAGTATTAGAAGGCAGTTTAGGAATATTTTTTAATCTTAACTAATCACCTAACTGTAAGATTAATATGGAGTTGAAGCTTATCTTTAAGGTCTGTTTGGTTAGACGGAAAGTAATGATAAACGAATGGAATAGACAAAAGAATAAATTGGAGGATGTAATGAAATGAGACATTACCATTCATCGAGCTGTTTGGTTGCTTTATCGGAATGAAATAAATCAGTACTATATGGTGTTTGGTAGAGAAAGATAAACATATGAATAGAATAAAATACATTCTAATAAACAAATTCAAGGAAAAATATTAGCTTGTAGCAATTCATTCCAGGAATGAAAATCCTTAAAATAAAGGGAATTACATTCCGTATGTAATGACTCATTTCATTCTTATATAACTAACAAACAACTTCTGACAAAGAAATTGAGATGAGGCCAAAATATTTTTCTCCGAGTCATTTTTGGCCGTATCTATAGCTTTTTTCAACGTAGTGGCCAACGTAGATCTACTCTACTCTCAATCTCTCGCAAGTTCAAATATTATGCATGTCTTTTGAATTCTTATACAACTTTTTCTGTCATATGCATATCTTTGAGTGTTTGGTTATTTATGCTATGCTAAACTTTCATTTATGGAAAAATGATAGTACGAAGCTAGAAATATTTATTTTAGGTGCTTCGATGCTTAAAAATACTTAAACGAGTAATGATAAAATAATTAACATACCCATCATATTAGTTGTTTGTAAGTGTGAAAGCACCTACAATAAATGCTGCTAAAAGCATATATTCTATCCCTTCATTTATTTATGTTATTTGCATTTGTGATATATGGTTGTTAGTTCAATATTATCTTTGATGGGTTATAGGATTATTATAACCGAACCGATTTGACTGTAATCGTTGACCAAACTACTCTTAATCAAAATCAAACAATTTGTGAAAACAATTATCGAAGAGGACAATGAGAGAAGGAATATAGAATAGTTTTCTAAAAGTGCTAAAAATAGAAATATAGATTAAGGTTTAGAGTAAGATAACTTACCTTGATTGTATAAATGAGTTAGGACTATTGAGGGTTTTTTATGTATCTCTTATGCTATATAAATAGTTGCTAACCTAACATTTTATACCTACGAGGTCTTTATTATCTTACAAGGTATCTTATACACTTAACGTTCTGGTATATCCTCTCCACTACTACATTCTGGACCTTTTGCGACGGACAAATCCGTCACAAATCGGACGCAAAAGGGCTGTTGCGACGGATAAAGGCAGTCCCAAAAAGCTTCGTCGGAAAAGAAATTTGCGACGACTTTGCGAGAGGTAAATTTTGCGTCGGATTTGCGTCAGTCTTTTTGCGTCGGATTTGCGTCCACCACGACTTTGTGACAGTTTTGCGATAGAATGATTTTGCGACAGTATTGCGACGGATAACAGTTGCGACATTTTTGCGACTGACATTGTTTGCGATCGTTTTGTGACGGATGTAGTTGCGTCGGCCTTGCGATAGATTTTTGCGTCAGATTTGCGACGGTTTGACGTTCGGTATGATGATTTTGGTAAATGCTCCATCCGTCGCAATTCCGTCGCAAAAAAGACAATATATTTTTCTTCAAAATTTGTTTTTGTAGCTTCCATTTTTTCCCTGTTGATTGCAGTTTAATAAATATCATACCGAACGTTCAGATTGCAGTTTAATAAAGATGCAAAAAAACAAATTCAAGGCCGTCACAAATCCGTCGCAAACTTCTAAGATTTGCGACGGATTTGTAACGGACCTTAACTTATCATTTTATTTTTTAATTGTTTTTTAATATAATAAACTTATAAACCCTTTAACAAACTATTATATGACTATACAAACCCAAATAAAATTAACAAAATATTATATGCAGACGTAACACATGTCGTTGTATGATAAACGATATTTCAAGTTTAGTAAACTTGTTTGTAAACCTATTAAAACGCACTTGAGCGTGTCTATAGACACACGTGTAGAACCTCTTACTTTACCAAATTGATAACAAGTATAAGATTTTGAAAGAATACGTGTTAGTTGGTGCATTTTTACCACTTTTTAATCTAAAAATGCAAAAAAACAAATTCAAGGCCGTCACAAATCCGTCGCAAATTTTAGGATTTGTGACGGACCTTAACTTATCATTTTATTTTTTAATTGTTTTTTAATATAATAAACTTATAAACCCTTTAACGAACTATATATGATTATACAAACCCAGATAAATTTTAAAAAAATATATTATACGCGGACATCGCATATGTCGTTGTATGATAAACGATATTCCAAGTTTGTAAATGTATAAAAAAACGTATACAATCATGTCTATAGAAATAAGTATAAAAGCTCTTATTTCACCAAATTGATAACACGTATAGAAAAATTAGATAACTCATATGTGTTGTACGATAAACTATATTTCAAGTTTAGTAAATGTATTTATTGGTAGATTTGCGTTAGATTTGCAATGTTTATTATTAATATATATATATATATATTTTAAATTACTTTTGCGTCAGATTTGCAACGGGCAATTATATAATTTATTTTAAAAAATTTTTTTGATTTTGCGTCAGTTTTGCGTCCCACTGTTGTGTCGCAAACCTTTCCGTCGCTAATCCGTAGCTACTCCGTCGCTAAATTTAATCAAATAATTGGTATTGTTTTATGTCTTGTAGTCTATCGCAAATCCGCCGCAAATCCGTCACAACTTTGCTATTTTTTGCGACGGCACTTTTTCGTCGCAAATTTCCGTCGCAATAGCCAGTTTGTGTTGTAACCCTAATATATAAGAAACGCATAAGAAAACCCTTATGAACGATCTAGTCTATTTATACAATCGAGATAGGTTATCCTTCCCTAAAACCCCATGTATATATACATTTCTCTAGTAAAAGGGAGGTGAAAAAACAAATACTACTTAATGTTTGTGATTATAAAGGAATTGTTTAATTTCATAACTAATTTTTGGAAGAAACTAACTTTATAGAGTCCAAGTAAGAAGGAAAAGTGACAAAATAGAATATTTTGAGTTAGATATATAGGTACTAAAAAGGAAAGACAGATAATAATATAATAAATGAAAAGGCTTGCGTGATTTGTTACGAAATGAAATGTTCAATGAATTTATAGGAAGAAATTGATTGAAGTCGACATGTTGCACATGCTTAAATTGAACTAATAATAAATATTCCTAATTTGTGATGGCTTTTAATTAAACATAAGAAATATAATAAATAAGTGCTAGTAAATGTACGGATTAGATTTTTTATTTATTTTAAAAAGGCATGAGAGTATCACTAAAACTAAAAAAATCACACTTGTAGATTATTTAGACTCTACGTCAACTATGTATGACCACGGATTATTGATGAAGAACATTATAAAACTACGTACACAACAGGTTAAGCAACTTTACAATGTTACAAAGAACTTCAAGATATGATAGCTATTCTTGGATTAGACGAATTATCCAAAGAAGATTGTTTAACCGTAGCAAGATATAATAACGTTTTTTACACTTTTCATGAAAACTAAGATATATTAACCTTTTTTTAATGTATCACCAAAAAAGTAAATGACTTTAAGTTACTCTTTTAAGGAGTATCTTGTAAAAAAATACATGTTTGAGTGTGTTTGATAGGTAACTTTTTGAAGAATTTTGGAGTCGGTAGCCTTTTGTTTTGAAAAAAAACTACAAGTTTTGTACGGATAAAAAAGCTGGAAGCTTTTTTGTCATTTTACACTATTTAGCTTTAGCTATCTGTAACACCGGTGATTCGAGAACCAGATTTTTCTTTTTAAAATAGTAATTTATCTTATTCAATTAAAACCTTGCAGCGGAAATAGAAAAACACGTGACAAATATATTACAATCAAAAGATGTCACATACAAGTTTGGTGTTACTGTTACTTATCCGGTCGACCATTATAAAATACAAACAACATTATATCAGAGTTATTACCGACAAAGTGTTCCTCCTAAGAAATCAAACTACCCGCAGGGTCCCCAGCTCACTCAGGATCACCTGCACATGTGGAGTGTAGCATATGTTAACTATAATATCTAGTGAGTACTCAAATAGCATGCGATCAACATAAATACATCACATATCATCAATCATGCTCAGATAGTTCTATACTAGCATCTCGCGATGAGCTGGCGTAGTCAGGTGGTAACATATCTTGTAGGGGAGCTAACCCGGCTCAATTCACCAAACTGGGGTACGAGACACATCAACCGCTCCGGTGGGGGAGCTGTTAAGCGTCCACCGTTGCGTTTTGGAATCAACCGATTCCTCTGTTATACAACCGCAGCTATACTCGAAGAGGAAAACTTTGTCCTTAAGTAGAACAACTTTGTTCTTGTAGGACAGCTTTGTCCATAAGATCCGGATCAATCACAAACAAACAATTTGATTCAATTGAATCATCAATCAATGCGCGCATATTTTCAATTATCATCATAGCCTACACCTAATCAAGTGCATACTACATTGTGTCAACATGGTATATTCTAGCATTATCATGCAATCCTATAATTAAACAAGTGCGTGTACAAATCAATAGTATACAATTCCGTGATCATTGTTAATATATGTTATAGATATATTAATACTTATGTTATCTGGCACTCACATGTCGAGCTAGAATACTAAACTCTACTTTACAGAAGCTCCGGGATCAACTGAAGTACCTAAACAAACATCCCGTATATCAGTACAATCCGAAACAGCAAACTGTATGCTGGAACAGGGTCCTTTACGGCCACAAGCATGACTGCTTGCCCCCACAAGGGCTTGGAATTGCTTGCGCCCGTAAGCTGTGCCCCTTGCAGCCGCAATGGTGATCCTTGCGCCCGCAAGCATGTCTGCACAGCCCAGTGCGATTTCCAGCCTCTGCTTTTGGCCATTTCAACCCCAGAACACTACCAAACGATTCCAAACCAATTTCCAGTGTTCACAAACTAATTTCACACTTAAACTAAGTTAGAAACAAGTATCAATTCACACTTTAACACCAAATTCAAAGATTGGGATCAAAATCTCCATTTTGACCCATTTGCACTTTAATTCAAGAACACAATCAAAAACTCTGTTTTAATTCAAGAATTTGATTGATTATAGCTTAGAAATGATACAAGAACAGATTGGAATCAGTATAATCAATTGTAGAGGTCAATTGCAAATTTGACCATTTGACCTAAATGGTCAAAAACCCAAGAACATGGACATGGAGCTTACTTGAACAAGGAGATGATGAAGTTGGAAGTGTTACAGCAGATTGAAACTTGGAAATCAGTACTTGAATCCACAGCAATCCAGATTGGCACTTGGATATCTTGAATCTCTTTTGCAAAGCCAACACAAGAACACAATGAGATAAAACACAAAGTCTGTATTTGTTCAAAGGGGTGCTCGCGTGAGCTTTCAAGAGGTGGTGCCTACTTGTGGTCAATATTATCCACAAGTGGGTACCTTGTTCCCCTTTTCAACTTACAACTTTACGCACGAATCCCCGTTTTAACTAACGGGGATATTTTTGAAAACCTCGTTCTAAACCATTTAATAATTTATTATTCTTATCTATTTATCATAATATTTTAATATTATCATTTCTTTATTATTTTCTTATATTTTTCCCAAATAATCAATTATATATATATATATATATATTTTTTCTTTTATTCAATATTTAATTAAAATTTTTAGACGTACCAGATTCGAACACGACTAGGCCCATTTTGAGGTTGTTACACTATCTTGCCAAACACATATACAAATAAAAGATACATCTTCCAGCTCTAGCTACTAGCTATTAACAACCAGTTTTAAGTTACAGCTACCAGCTATTTCCACCGAACATACCCCTTACCCTAATAAAAAGCTAAATTATTAAGAAAAGAAAACATAAAGACTTGTTTGGTTGTATAGAATTGAAGGGAATTGAAATGTTGAGTTCATGTGGTTTGGTGTTTGTTATCTGCATATGATTTCTTGCTTCTGTTTTTTCATCATCTAGGTTTCTCGATCCTTTGGTTTGGTGTTCATGTGGTTCATCAATTTCTTAATTTGTTTGATTGGTCTTCCTCAGATTAGTTGTTTGCTCATAACATTAGTCATTTTGTTTGGTTTGGTGTTCATGGGATCTTTTGTTTGGTTCGGTGTGTAGGGTAAGTTACTCATTTAACTTTGTAAGAAAGATAATAAAATACTCTTCACAAATAAAAACGACTTCTTGTCTTCGAAGCCGAGACGTCCATTATTTGACCGTTAAAGTTAGTACATTAATGCTCCTTAAAATTCTAAAGTAAATGATTTGTACTTAATATTTTTTTGCCATACACAACAATTAGAGTGTAAATAGACCATAATGCCCCTATATATGTGGATGATATTATTTGATAATGAGTTTCTTGGGGAATAAATGTCATGATTGTTGTGTATGGCAAATTGATGTTGTGTATAAATCATCTCCCAAATTCTAACCTGTTAATTTAAGAAAAATGATATATCCTCATACTATTTTTTCTACTTCATCCTCCTACTCACCATAAGATGACATGTGAAGAATCTACTAATTCTCTTTCCTCATTCCTTTTATTGATTTTGATACTTGTGAGTAGGAGGATATATCACCTCTCTTAATTTAAATATGGAAATTAAATATTCTCCTACTAAATCTTCATATTTCATTCTCATACTCATTAGATGACATGTGAAATCTACTAATTCTCTTTCTTCATCTTCTTTATTGATTTTGACACTTTTCTTAATAAATAGGAATATAAAGCAGAAGGATATAGAACATTTCTTTAAATATAGAGTTAATTATTGTGTAAATGGTCTTTTAACTATCTTAAAATTATGAATTTAGTCTTTTAACTACAAATGTTGCATGGTTATTCATTTACAACTTATTTTGTTTCGAAAATGGTCCCTTATAAAGGTACGTTTACCAAGTCTATTAAATTCCCCTCATATGCACTACACATAGGGGCATTCAGGTCCTTTTAGCCTCTTCTTGATTTTTAAATCATTTTAAATAATCTTTTATTTTAAAAAAATAATAAAATATTCTCTCTCACACACACTCTCTCGCTCTCAGTCAATTTTTTAGTCTCTCTCAGTCAACTCTTTCATTCAACTAACTCTCATCTCTACCTGTCTCGATGTCGGTTCTCTACCGGACATCACCACCCACCACCTTATTGTTGGGTTTTAACAAGGCACGCAACGGAAGCAAAAGAACAAGAATCAAACAAAACAAGTGGTTCAAAGAACCAAGATGCCATTAAAACCCACCACATGGACCAAACTCTACATACAAGTAATGCAACAAGAAAAAAAACAAAGGAAAGGAAGTTATACCATCCAAAACAAGCTGGAGAAATCGTGGATGATGATGATGAACGAGAAGACCAAGAAAAGTCCTCCTCTATTGAATTCCACCCCGAGTTTGCTCAAGCTCCTTGTACTAGCAAGCCTTGGTGATCTTCTACAAATGAAATCACCACTGGAACAACCACCATGAACCTCCTTGCTCAGTCCTCTTTGAAGCCACACACATTCTATACTCTAGAATCACCTCACAAGAGAGATTTTAGTGTTTGTGTATCAAGTAATTCAAGAGAGAAAGAGGCAATGCATGTGAAGTGTATATATAACCATCTAGATGCCTCTTGGATGCCACAAGGCCGGCCAAAAGCTAATCATCACACTACACATGCATTGGTGGAAAGATGAGGCAAAAAGCAAAAGCTGCATGCAGGTCTGACATAAGTTCACGGCATGAACTCCTTAGAGTTCACGGCGTGAACTCTTCCTGGACCCACCAATTTTGCACTTTTGCCAATTTGACCCTTTTAGTCCCTCCACTTTGGTTGTTGTCGAGATTGATCCCCGGTGTGTGACCTAATAGGCCTATGCATCATCGGTAGTGATCAATTGGTGTGCGTATGTCAGTGGGCATACTCCAACAGACTCCCACTTGCACATGACATACCGTACCCATAGTACCACATACAAAGAGCGGCCTCTAGCAAGGCATCTTTGCCCCAAAGTCAGCATAGGTTTTGTCATCCTGGACAAATGCCAAATCTCAAACATAAGTATGAAATGGCCCTATAGATAAGTGATCAAATTATCCCTTTGTTCGCGATATCCGTGTGAACACGAGACATGGTTAAATGTCATCTCAAGATCGTTCACGATTATGTTTCTCGATCAAGATTGATGGTGACCAAAAATCTAGTTGCAATCGATCTAACATCATTGCAACGTTAGCACAGCCATGCATTTTAATGTCAGCGCTCAATCATCGAGGGGCCCATGGATATCTCTCTAAACTAGAAGAACAAATCCTTTTGACTACATTGTTCTGCCACATATACCATACTTTACCCAAAAGCTCCCTTTATAACAGCCAGTTACGAACTGCGTTTGAAAGCAATCAAAGCAAAGCAGGCACATGCTTTGACACACATGTATCTCAGGTCTAAGGATGAAATGATATTATCATCCTGAGTTACTTGTGACAGAAACCATGAAGTAACTTCAGGTGTGGGTCGTCCAATCACTTGAAGAATTCAAGCACAGGCGAAGTGTTGCGTCTCTTGTATCCAATCCATTATTGGATACGCGACCAACCCCTTCCCTCAGTCTTAATTCAAACTTCCTTCCCATGAAGAATGACCGACTGTGGACAGTTAGAATGATAAAGCATTCTAGGAAGTGGTTAAACATGCTAAGATGGAACACAGTAAGAATTCATGAAAATACTCGCCCTCGGCGCATTATTAAATCTCCATTTAATAATCGATATAGTATGAAATACAATACTGCTTAATGTTCCCCAAAGATAAATACACATCAATCATAAACCAAAAATAATATTTAAGCCAAGTTATATGCATTTAGAAATGTCAGCTGACCTAGTATGATAAACATCACTAGTCAATAATAACGGCTTAACTAGTGGGTTTGTAACACAACACCCACATGTACTTTTGTTATTCACTTATATCTCTACTGACCAGACCTATCTCAAAGTGTCCGTCAAAGATATCATAAAGTGCTAAAGTAATCATACCCTCATTGTCACAAAAACTCACAATATGGTAAGTGATACTTAAGAACCAACAATTAACACCACAATGTAGGATTATAAACTTCGATCAAGATCGACAGTTATCCTTATAGAAACTTGCACTAGAGTAATTACTTACTCCAGACCCTTTCTAGTCGTCAAACATAAAGAACATATCTTGGTATTTCTTGAACTCAAAATATTCTATTTTGTATCTCCTAAGTGTCTTTATGAAGCGATAATTCCTGAATTAGGTCCATAGACAACTTAATATCGGGACATTATCTTCAATAGAAACATACACTTAGGCATACAACAAAGCTCCCACTAGCCCTGACATATGTAAAAGTCTCATCCATGCTTCTAGAAAATCGTCAGTACATTTCCTCAATAAAAGCAAAGATCTTACCTTTTAGATGCTAGCATAAATCCACAATGGATTTATCTATGCTTGTAGACTTAATTTTGATATTATGGATACATAAGACCCTCAGAGAGTGTTATGAGCACTTCCTCATAATGTTGTTCTATGACGGAACGCGGTCTTGTATATCCGTGTGCTATCTCTTATTGCCACAAAAGGAAATAATAGCCACTGGTGTCAAATATCCTTCAACATAACCACTAGGAAAATTTTCCTCAAAACCATCATGAAACCTTTTCGCATAGTCGGTATTTGAAGTTCTCTACAACTCCATTCATATTAATCCCACTTATACCTTCTTGGTTTTCACCTAGGTATGGGATTAAGCCAAGTCAAATACTTAGATACTCGAATGGATTGCATTTCTTGATCAATTACTTCTTTTAACTTAGTGAATCCGGCATATCAATGCCGGTTCTTAATCAATCAAGATTGATTATTTGCTAGTGTCAATCACTAGGTCTTTCATTTAAATTCCACGTTCTTCCACTAGAATGCTTTAGTTATTTTCTCCTTTTAGAGTAACAAAACAACGTTCTCAAAAGATTAAATATCTAAAACTTAGAAGAACGTCTTAAATGTATTAGCACCTCTCAAGTTCATCCATCTCCCACTGAATGTAGATGTGATAACTTTAAACTATGAGATAGACAAGCAAAGAACTCTTTCTAGTCATATCTTATTTAGTGCTAATTAGACCATCGATTGGTTCTAGATGTGAGGACTTAGTCTGCCATGTTAAGTGAGTGTATCAATAAGCGGGATACACCTTTATGACTCATCATAAACCAGATTATATTCAATAATATCCGGTTCCCCACAACATGACACCATTTATCAATGTGTCTTAGTAGGAAATGAATTATGTGGAAAAACCACAGTTCATTATATGTTCATTTATTATAGATTCAAGGTATCTTAGCATCTAAGCTAGATCTAAATATCTTGATCTATATGCCCTATTGATTCCGTAAGAAGTTTTTGGTCAATCCTGAACATCAACGAGGTTTCAGACATTTACCCAAACTAGAAAACTTTCCGCAATTGCTACTAGAAGGTAGCGATGAAGAAGTTTCCCTTTAGTTATTCTTTGTGTTGTGCTTGAACGGATTATCCACAAAAGTGTGATCAATATCCAACAAGCTTTTATCCTTCTCACACATGATAATGAAGGGTTTCATAATCATCCTAGCCTAATAAATAAGATTAGCATCTAATGTCTAACCCGAGGTTAAACTATCCCGAGATCCTAATCACACGGACCTAGGTGATACTTTTCTTGTTTATGTGGTTAAGTTGATTATTTCACAAAGATAACTGCTCCAAATTATTTTGGATCCAGAATCATATATTTATGAATATTTTATTACTTGCAACAAAAAACTTGTGTATGCCGTGACATGGATAATTTTTGAATCCAACAATATTTTCATAACAACTTCCTTATTTCAAGAAAAAGATTCATCGTCATCAAAAGTAAAGTTGTGTGTCACGCAGGACAAACAACACATAAACTTTGACATGAATATACTTTGAACAAACAACATGAAAAAGTTTTACATTAAATCTCACAAACTTTCAAAATTATATCCATCGTCTTCAAAACGAACATACAAAGAAACATCACTTGCCATGCAGGGCAACAAATTACAAGTAACAAATAAACCGGTGATTAAGATTAGATCAAATATCCCAATCTTCTCGTAGAGGACAAGCATCCATGTTTACTCATAATGAGATCCGGTTTCTTCATGCTTTTCTTCCTATCATCATGGACCTACACTTTGTAACAAACGTGAGTCAATTAGCTCGGGTCAACAATCCCAGCTTTTAGAAGAATAGCAATGAATCATGAATGTAGCTTTAGAGGGAAATGTAACTTTCTCTTTCCTTAGAAGTTTTATATCCCTTTGGCACGTAGGACAGACATGACGGCCCCAATCTCCAAATCTTCCACAGAAGTAGCAAACCACCATTTGAGTCTCTTCTTAAGGCACATTATCTATGTCCTTGGACTCAATGTTAGGGATAGGCTTGGAAGCTCCAACCTTTCCTTTTGGGGTCGGTTTCTTCTTCCTTCTCTTTTGCTCCTTTGAACCCAAGATGGGAATGGATGAGGTGGAATTATGCTTGGCCATGTTTGACTCCTCAGTCTTTAACATGCCATGTAATTCACTTAAGGATTTATCTTTCCCTTGCATATGATAGTTCATGACAAACTGGTCATATGATGTGGGCAGGGACCTCAATATGATATCCACAGCGAGCTCCCTCTCAATGGGAAATCCTAGCCTCTCCATTTGGTCCACGTACGCCTTCATCTTAAGGACGTGGACAGTTATATTCCCGCCTTCCTGCATCCTACAACCGATTAGGCTTTTAACACACTCATAGTGTTCCCGCCTAACTTGCTTTTGGAACATGTCCTTAAGCTTTTTTACCATGTCGTACACACTCATGTGCTCGAATTGCTTTTGCAGCTCCGAGCTCATAGTTGACAACATGAGGCAGGCAACGTCGTGTGTGTCCTCAACACGTTTTTCATATGCGTATCGGACGGCCCAAGTCGCGTTTGTAGCAGGTGGTTCCGGAAGGGGTTCCTCAAGGATGTGCAACTTTGATTCATGGCAAAGGACAATTCTCAATTGCCTAAGCCAATCAATGAAGTTTACTTCCGTGAGTTTCTCCCTTTCTAGGAACATACGAAGTGAAATGTTTGACGTGGTGTTATGGTTTGACATCTATAAATAACAAGAGTACGAGTTTTGGTTAGTTTGATATAATCCTTGTTAAAATAATTACCCCATAAGTTTTAAGAAAAACAATTATCTTAACAAGGGCTAAGAACCATATTTCACATTACACCGTGACGGGTTTTCCGCGGATCACGTGGTAAAGCTATTTAGGCCGGTAACCATTTTACCGATTGTAATACATTATTACAACTCTTAGTTCCTTGCGGGATCCAAATTGACAACCATTGTGTCGTATTGGCTTGTTTGATCCCTCCACACCAACTTCAAAATAAAATTTTGAATAATCTCGGCTAGAGCTCGACAACCATTCAAAGTTCTATTTCAAAATTGTAAATCAACCATCAAGATACACGGTGGTACTCTTGCCCAACGATTGGCTCGGCTAGAGCTCGACAACCAATCTTGCGAGTTGCCACCATCACCTTCCACACTGCTCACGTAAGGTTTGACTTGGCTAAAGCTCGACAATCATTCCTTACGTGACTAGATTCGGGTGGTGTCATCTTATGGGTGGCGTGAGATTTACATTTAGAAAACGGGATTTGTTTTCCGGTTTAAAAACCATTTTGATTTGATTAACAAATTTAGTGACAAAAACAATTTTCACTTTTGAATATAAACCAATTGTATATCCTCTTTGTTAATCTTATGCGCGCGAGTTTATAAACCATATTTAAAACTCTTGTATTTTTATTACTTTTATAAAAGGTTATCTAGCATGCAATAAACATAATATTCATGCATAAATAATAAAACACATCACACGCATACAAAATATTGGTAACCATGCCCCTAAGCCTATGCGTTTTCCCGTGAGCCAAAACTGGAAAACAAAGTCAACTAAGGAAAAACTTCCAATGACTTCGGATGTGCTCCCACTAAACCCGCTACCTCCATTGGGCCTCTCGGATTCGTGATCGCCAAGACGTCATAGCCATGACTCCCGATGGTTGCCTCCAAGTAATAAATACATAGAATAGATAGAAATGGCATGCAAGCCACAAAAACCTATCTTCTAGTACTTTACAAATATATGGAATTTAAATGGCATGCAAGCCACAAAATTATACATTTACATAACAAATAAATAAACAAATTAATTAATTACAAACAATGTGATATAAAATCACCAAATGAATGAATAAATACAACAAGCAACCAAACATCACAACCAAAGGTCTAGGGCAAAATGGTTACCAAAACATGCTATCTAAACAACACAAGAAAGTTAATAAGCATGGTGTGCCACAAAACCCATGCAACTAATTTTTATCTTGATTAGGATTATTTTATAAACTCAAGGCACAACAAAATAATCCCATGTACATATGCATTAGTAACACCAAACCATTGTTGGTGAAACATATTCATATATACATAATATAAGTACATGCAATTATGCATTTCATGCCAAAATCATAATCCACATGTAAATATACAAACCAAGATAAAAGGCAACAATATCATCACAAGATATCTAACAACTGGAAAAATCCAGAAACAAACAACAATGGCCAAAAACCAAAGAACCAAAACAGATTGAAATTTGAAAAACTAAAAAACCACAAACTGTAAGAACTTCACGGCATGAACTCCAAGGAGTTCACGGCGTGAAGTAGTTCTGCCAGATTTCAAAATTTTGATTTTTCGGTTTTTAGGCCACCAAGTGCAAAACAAATGTAGAGGTGGCTCTGATACCACTGTTGGGTTTTAACAAGGCACGCAACGGAAGCAAAAGAACAAGAATCAAACAAAACAAGTGGTTCAAAGAACCAAGATGCCATTAAAACCCACCACATGGACCAAACTCTACATACAAGTAATGCAACAAGAAAAAAAACAAAGGAAAGGAAGTTATACCATCCAAAACAAGCTGGGGAAATCGTGGATGATGGTGATGAACGAGAAGACCAAGAAAAGTCCTCCTCTATTGAAGTCCACCCCGAGTTTGCTCAAGCTCCTTGTACTAGCAAGCCTTGGTGATCTTCTACAAATGAAATCACCACTGGAACAATCACCATGAACCTCCTTGCTCAGTCCTCTTTGAAGCCACACACATTCTATACTCTAGAATCACATAACAAGAGAGATTTTAGTGTTTGTGTATCAAGTAAGTCAAGAGAGAAAGAGGAAATGCATGTGAAGTGTATATATAACCATCTAGATGCCTCTTGGATGCCACAAGGCCGGCCAAAAGCTAATCATCACACTACACATGCATTGGTGGAAAGATGAGGCAAAAAGCAAAAGCTGCATGCAGGTCTGACATAAGTTCACGGCGTGAACTCCTTAGAGTTCACGGCGTGAACTCTTCTTGGACCCACCAATTTTGCACTTTTGCCAATTTGACCCTTTTAGTCTCTCCACTTTGGTTGTTGTCGAGATTGATCCCCGGTGTGTGACCCAATAGGCCTATGCATCATCGGTAGTGATCAATTGGTGTGCGTATGTCAGTGGGCATACTCCAACACTTATACCACTAACCACCACTACCCCATCATCTCCACCTTTGTACCCTATCTTCTTCACCACCGCACACACCACCGCCTCCTACTCTCTCTCAGTCAACTCACACCCACCATTAACCCTCACCCACCATCTTATACTACCAACCACCAACACCACCTTATATAGTATACCACCACCCACTACAACCAAAAACCACAACCACCGTTCTCTAGACCTCACATGAAACCACCACCGCACCCTATCTTATCCATCGTGGCACCCCATTATCTCCACCACCGTCGCATACCACTGCCTCTCACTCTCTCTCATTCAACTCACAACACCATTCACCACCCAACTGAAACCCCCTTGTTCGTAGGAAACTGATATCGGCTAAAATATACATATCATTTATATCCATTTTCCCATTCTTCAATTCATTTTTATATTAAATTATGTTAATTATGACTTAATTTGTTATATTATGTGTTTTAGATCTCTTGAAAGAAGAATTGAAGAAAATGGTGAAAAAGTTGAAGAATATGAGAAAAGCTGACATCCTCAACATATCTTCACTATTTTTTTCGTATCTTAATCATACGAACTCGGATTGAGGTGGTTCAAGCATCCATAGAAACTAGACTGAAAGAGCCACAATCTCAACCTACAAAGAAGTTTAATTCCAGAGAATTCCTAGCGGTAAGAACCCGCTTAACATCACGGCGCGAGGTCGAGTCGACAACATATATACCTATAAATTCGTTTTGTGAACCCTAAGGTGGTGATTTTGGGTAGACAGGGGCACACTTTTGGAGGAAATTAAGCTAGGAACTCAAATTTCTTATCGATTACGCCTTAGGATTGAAGATATGAGGCTACATCTTCTACGAGTTTGATTTTATTCATCATCATCAGTTTATAATGGTGCATGAACTCTATCTTTTTCTATTTTTGATGTATTGTAACTTGTCTATGAGTTCATTCTTATAATCACTTGGATATTTGAACTCTAGACTAGATTTGATTCATCTTATAGATTATTTGATGTTTTCTTGAACAATTATCCATTTTTCCAAATAAAGAACCCTTAAAGCTTTTAGCTTTTATATATGCTTGTTTGGTTTGTTAATTGCACATATTTTTATTGATCACAAAAGTGTCGTAATTGTGTGATTTCTTCTACTTTTCGCTTAGGTGATGTAATAAGTAACTCATTAGAGATATGGGTTGAAATGAACACCAATAACCTAGCTACTTGCTTAAAGGCCTAATTCTTGTAACGAAAGTTCTAAGATTAATTAGGGTGACGGAGATCCAATCCCATAATTAAATGGTGATTCAAGGTGTGTTGGTTCATGTGCTTAGTGATGTAAATCCTAGGAACCATGTCTTAGCATTATGAGAGATTGAATGCAAGTTAATGAATCAACTTCCAGAGAATTTATATTACTCAGGTTTAATTAATCAAATCAATGTTTAGGGGGATAAGTATCTGAGTGAATTGCATTTGTTGAATATTGTCCTAGATCCGCTTTCTTTTATTTATGTGTACTTAGTTACCTAGTTGCTCTATTTTATTAGTTAATCATAAAACCGTACTTTTCAATAAATAAAATCTGATAAGTTAATTAATAGCAATTTATTTATTTGAATTAGCTTTAACGTTACTTGTGGAGACGATACATGGACTTAGCACTACTAAACTCCTACGTGACCAAGTCATACTTGTCTGATGTGTGTAGTCAACTTTGATATTTCTATATTTAAAATTTTATAACGTGATTTCACATATCAAAAATGAAGAATCAAACCCTATAACTTTTTCGATGGTCCAAACAACTTTAGATACTTAAAGCCCTCATCACAAGTCAAAAGTGCCCTAACACCACCATCCTCGACGTCGAATGCCGGAGATCACCTCGTAGTCATTGGTGGTAGAGTTAAGGGTGTTTTTAGTCTCTTTAGTAAAGGTGGCAATCGTGTCGTGTTTGGGTTGGCTTTTGATGGGTTCACAAGTTGACATGTTAGAATCACTTAACACGAACCCGACCCGTTTATTTATGTATGACCCTAACCCTGCCCAATTGTTATTCGTGTCACACAAGTGAACCCAAACCCGTTTATTTTCGTGTCAGTTTCGTGTCTTGTCAAGAATTGTCACCCTACTTTTTAGGTGTAATAGGAAGGGTAAAAATATCACTTTGAAATGGTTAACGTATCTTTTTAAAACCCATCATTAAAAAGGACTATTCTCGTAATTTTGTAACAATTAAAGGACTATTTACATAATTAACTCTTAAATAACTATACAGTCGACTCCGATTGTTTGAAAAGTTCACCAACATACTTTCTATAATCGGTTTCATATTTAACTTTTGTAGCCAGTTTAGTTGAAGAGTCGTGCATTGAGACGCATCATGAACAACAATTGCGGCGCGCAAAAGATTACCCGAATTTCAACATGTAGAAATATATCATTTTTTATTGCTTATGGATTCAATAATTGAAAGAGAAGATTATAAAGAAAATCATGAGTTAAAAGTGCCCAAATCATATTTACCGGACAAGCCATCATATAATTTTTTCAATGTGAAGTAATCTCCAATAGCAAACATATTGTAAGAATATTATTGTGGTTTGTTTATATATACACAGTATTTTTTTTATATTAAGTCGTAAAATGTACAAAATCGTCGATTTTGTTCTTCGATTATGGGACAGTATATGTGGCTTGCATGAGGCGTGAAGGGTAAGTCTCATGGTGTGAAGGACGACATGATTTTCCTAGCGTGCGGAGAGTCAGTCGTTAAAAAATACGTTGAAATGAATAAGAAATTGGCGACTTGGATAATCGTTTAGATCATGTGCAAATACTTTACAAAAGGAATAACTAGTTCCTAATAACTTGAGTATAACGAAATATTGTTTTAGAGATTATGATGTAACATCCCATTTTTGAGGTCTAGCTGTTTTATAGAATTAAATGAGTGGAATTCCATTTGTTAGAATTTAAAGTTTATTTTATGCGATTTTGGTGGTTTGTTTTAAGTATGAATAATTGGTTATTAATGATGGAATAAATAGTTTATATTCCTTGTGCAAGTATGTTATGTAAACACTTTTAGTGGCCAAAGTTTGATTTATCAAAGTTTGGGGGTTAGATGGTACATAGGGGGTTTAATTACCCAACTTGTTAAATTTGACTCATTTGAGTATGTAGCCGAAGGGAGAATCATTGGAGAGAGGTAGAAGAGGCAGATTGGAGCCTTCTTGTTGAATGAAGATTTTTTTTAAGTTTCGTGTGTTTGGAGATGCATTAAGGCTTGTGAGCTCAATAGTGGTGGTTAGTAGTCGTTTAACTAAAAATTTGGTGAAGTATGCAAGGACAAATAGTTGGCTATTGGCTAGTTAGTACACTTGCTCAACTGTGCTAGTGTTAGTAGTTGTTTGTTGGTTTGTGGTTAACCTGCTGAAGTGTACTAGGACAGTGCATGGGGGGATTAATATTAGTATGTGATACACTTGTTGAAGTGTGATAGGATGGGTAGTTGCGACAAGTCGGTTAGCACACTTGTTGACATGTGCGACTGGTTGTAATGGTTGTTGCTTAAAGTACATTGGATAGATTGTGTTAGTCTAGATAGTTAACGTTTGAGTCATCTGTACGCTTGCAGAAAGCCCTATGAAGAATCATGTGATTGTTTGTGCTCTTCATTATATATCTATCATTAGACCAATTTTTGCCTTAATTTGTAGTCAACAAGGCACGTCGTTTTATGCATTAGCCTACTAACAAGCACCTGGGCCATTAACACAGTTACACAGCCTTCGATATATCAAAGGAATACCATCACATGGCCTACTTATACGACGTGTCTCCTCTCTGTAAATTGATGCATTTATGGATGCTTATTTTGATGTTTGTTGGGGGAAGGATGCCTGGATGAATGTCATTGAACCGGTATCTATGTGTTAGCTAGTACAATTGTACAAATGTCACCACATGGACGTCTTCTAGATTAAAAAACGTACAATATCTCGATTATATCTATTTCATAATTGACATGTGCAATTCGTTGATTTTCTTTTCTCATCAAATCCGTCTCTTGATTCGACACACAAGAAAATGGCTTTTTGAGACGACATATTGTCGCCGCAAAAGGCTTTTTGAGGCGACACGTCGCCTAAAATAGTTCGCCGCATAAAACTCGTACTAAAAACTTATTTGCGCTGAAAATTTTAACATTTACGAAGAAAAATTGTTAACATTGAACAACTCACATAGTCTTTAGCGGCGACCCATATCGTCGCAAAAATAGTTTGTTCTTGTAGTGACATCATGTTTTATGAAATGAGTAAAAGAATAAGTAAGAATATTTAGTAGGAGAATATATATTGATTACATATAAATTACATATATTGATTACATGAATAAATGTACATATGCGAGAATTCAAAACGTATGAATTATCTTATGTTTGAATAACATATATATATATATATTCTCATAAGAGTTGATTATTTTACATATGAAATTGATTTATGCATAAAATATGAATGATTAACTAATTTATATATTAGTTTTAAGAATCTTATAAATATAAAATATGTAATAAATATTTTTGTTAAAAAACATACGAATTTATATATACAAAACTAGCTAAGTAGCCCGTAATACACTTAATTTATATGAGTTCCTCCCATATGATCGATGTGATGCATGTCTAGCTAGCTAGCTAGGAGTGAATTGATCGATCGAGTAGACATGCATGTGACCCTAGCTAGCTTGTCTTTTATAAAACATGAAATATACATCTGAGCCCACATGACCGGTAAGCTTCTGGTAAGGTGATCATAAGCGTGTTCTTTTCAATGCCCATCTTCGGTATGATAGGATATTTTTGGCTATATATCACTCTCACCATAATGTACTCTCTATGTTGACTAAAAGTTTATGGATGCTACCGAAAACAACAAGAAGTGATAGGGGAAGGTTTATTTGAAAACCGTTTTTATTGCGAGAATCGCGAGAGCTATTATGAATCAATCAATTATAATCTTATCTTAATTAATTAAATAAAATAAAAAAGGACATATTTGTAATATTAAAAACATGTTTTACGGCGGCTCCAATTTCACTTGTTAAAGTGAATTTCTTTTTTTAGTTGTGTTAATTAAATACTTAAACATGGCTGTATCTTTTTTTTACTTTCTTTTTTTTTTTACTTTTTTTCTTTTTTATAGATAGCAAAAATTATTTTTAAATTTTTTTTCTTTTACTTCATTCTCTATTTATTAATCACAATCATTTCTATTTTTGTTAAATTGTTTTGAGTTATATATTAAGTATTTATACCTCATAGATTTTTTTTTAGAATTTTTTGAGTTGACAATAAGTTTTACTAAACCAACTTTTGAGTTGCAGGTGCACTAGAGTTGTAAACGAACCAAACAAACACGGACGGGGTCTTGTTCGTGTTCGTTCATTTAACTTTAGCCGAACAAAATAACGAACATGAATGGATAAACGAACGAACATTTGTGTTCATGTTCGTTCATTTAACTTTAGCCGAACAAAATAACGAACACGAATGGATAAACGAACGAACATTTGTGTTCATGTTCATTTATTTAACTTTAGCCGAACAAAATAACGAACACGAATGGATAAACGAACGAACATTTGTGTTCATGTTCGTTCATTTAACTTTATCCGAACATAAACGAACATGAACGAATATTTGTGTTCATGTTCGTTCGTTTAACTTTAGCCGAACATAAACAAACACAAAAGAACTAACAGATATACAAATATAAAACAACCCTAACATTATTAAATATAAACATACACTAACTACGTGAATATATATGTGTGAGAGAAAGAGAGTGTGTATTTATATATATATATATATATATATATATATATATACATATATATATATATATCTATGTACACACACATACATATACATATAAATAAGCGAACATAAATAAATGGATAAACGAACGTTCACGAACATAAATGAACAAATGAGGGTCTTTGTTTGTGTACCTTCATTTAACTAACGAAAAATATTTTTGTTAGTGTTTGTTTGTTTATTAAATAAATGAACATCGCACCAAATAGTTCACCGAACGTTTGGTTCGGTTCGTTTACAACCCTAATGTGTAACGACCCGAATATTTTAATAATATTTATTGAGAAATGAATATTATTTTCAAAGTTCAAATTGATAATAATAATAATGGAATATTATTATTTAAAAGAAAAGTAAAAGAAAGGAAAAGAAAAGTAAAAGAAAAGAAAAGAAAAGAAGGGAAATTAATTTAAAAAGAAAATTAAATTTCTGAAAAATAATAGGTCGCGACGCAACGCGTCGGGGCGGACACGTGTCGGTAGCGTGTGTCGGGAAAGGTAGCGTGTGTCGGGAAAGGTAGCGTGTTTCAGGAAAGGTTGCGTGTGTCAGCACGTCGCGACGCGTCGGCCAGAAAATGGTCTATAAATACAAGCTCATTTCCATCCGAATTTCACACACACTTTTCTACCATTTCGTTACTCTGCCCAAGTTTCAAGAGAAATCAGGTTTAGTGAACTTTTAAGGGTGTCGGGTTTCGTTAGAACTAGCATTCAAGGTGCGGGGTGAACGGAGATAGCGTTTCGGGCGTAGATTTGACCGTGGTTTCGCTTTGGTTACCCCGAAAGGTATATTCTTCTAGACTTAAGCTAACATATCGGTTGTGTGGCTTGATATTCTACATGCATATCGTTCTAGCATGTTTTGATGGACTTTCTAAGTTCGCGACACGTATATCTTTGATCAAAAGTATTATTTTACAAATCTAGGTTATCTGAGACGGTAGAGGTCGATTTCTTGACGATCCGAGAGTGTAGTTCGTCGAATCTAGATTGTGGGCTTATTTCTGGACTGAGGTGAGTTCAGTGGTCTTTTACAAAACCGAGTACATAGACAAAACCTTATTTTCGAAATAAAGATGAATATACATATATCTATATATTGATTGATGGTACATATTATGTGTTCTAAGTTAAATGCTCGTTGCGTGCATGATCAAACATGAAATACACATGTTACGATTATTCATGATTTTTCTACGATTTACATATGACTGCTTACGAGTTATTGCATGCATGTGTTTTAATGGCGGGGGTAGTATATGATATTACCATGTTGCGGATTTGCGGGCCTAGTTGGCATGATTGACCTTCTAGGATTAAAGTGCTAGCCAACAAGAGTCATTTGGTCTTTCTAGACGACTACTTTGACACGTGATATGCGGACACTTCGGTGTTCAAGTACTGGAGTGATGTAGGCCAAGGAGGCTAGATCATACATCACGTGAGTATGAGGAGAAGCTAAAATACGATCGGCTTCGTTTGGACTCGTACTAGAACGACAACGCAGTACTTGTACTCGCACCGTCGGAGTAGCGAAAGCGAAGTCTCGGGATTTATGTTCTCGGGAAGTTCAGGTTCTCGGTCATTTGGTTGGAATGGATGGGATCAAAGTAGATCCTACAAAGATTGAAGCGGTCAAAAAGTGGGAGACCCCGAAAACCCCTACTGAGATTCGGAGTTTCTTAGGTTTGGCGGGTTACTATCAGAGGTTCATTCAGGACTTCTCGAAAATAGCTACGCCTTTGACAAAGTTGACAAGGAAGACGGAGCCATTTGTATGGTCGGGCAAACAAGAGGAAGCGTTCCTAACGCTTATGAACCTTTTGTGCGAGGCCCCTATTCTTTCCCTACCTGAGGGAAATGAGGACTTTGTTGTGTATAGTGATGCATCTTATTCTGGTTTGGGGTGTGTCCTTATGCAGCGAGGGAAAGTTATCGCATATGCCTCGAGACAGTTAAAGGACGTGGAAAAGAACTACCCTGTTCATGATTTAGAACTAGCAGCGGTGGTTTTTTCTTTGAAGCTTTGGCGACATTACTTTTATGGTACAAGATGTACAATTTACACGGATCATAAGAGTTTGCAACACATTCAGAATCAAAAGGAGCTAAACATGAGGCAACGACGATGGATGGAATTGCTAATTGATTATGACTGCGAAATTAGCTACCATCCGGGTAAAGCAAATGTTGTAGCTGATGCCCTAAGCCGTAAGGAGCCTCGAGCGACTTATCGACTGAAATCTATGGGATTGGTGGTTATACCTGATATAATCGAGCAGATTCGGATAGCTCAAAGTGAAGGGTTAAAGGATGAAAACCTAAAGGATGAGGTCATGGTCAAGCAGAAAATGCTGCTTGAAGAGGATATCACGGGTTAAGGACTTTCAAGGGACGAGTTTGGATCCCTAAGGTTGGAGGAGTTCGTGACAAGATATTGCGGGATGCCCATCAGTCCAAGTATTCTATACATCTGGGCAACGCAAAGATGTTTCGTGACCTGCGACCTAATTATTGGTGGCCGGGAATGAAGTCAGACATAGCAGATTATGTGGCTAAGTGTGTTACTTGTTCGCAAGTAAAAGCGGAGCACCAGAAACCATACGGGGAGCTTCAACAACTTGACATCCCAAATGGAAGTGGGACAAAATCACGATGGATTTTGTTACAAAACTACCAAGAACACAGCGCGGAAACGATATGATTTGGGTAATTATAGATCGTTTGACTAAGAGTGCTCACTTCTTAGCAACGAAGGAAAATGAGAAGCTGGAAAACCAAGCTAAACTCTACGTACGAGAAGTGGTTACGAGGCATGGAGTTCCCGTATCCATTGTCTCTAATCGCGACAGCCGGTTCGCTTCACGGTTCTGGCAAAAGTTGCAAGAGGAGATAAGTACAAGGGTGCACTTGAGTACAGCTTATCATCCTCAAACGGACGGACAAAGCGAAAGAACGATTCAAACGCTTGAGGACATGTTGAGAGCCTGCGTGATTGAGTACGGCGGTAGTTGGGATACACACCTACCATTAGTGGAGTTCGCTTACAATAATACCTACCATGCAAGTATCAATATGGCACCATACGAAATGCTCTATGGAAGGAAGTGTCGTACCCCTACTTGTTGGTTAGAACCAGGAGAAAAGAAGTTTGTTGGGCCTGAGATAGTTCAATTGACGGCAGACAAAGTTGCGGTTGCTCGCGAACGGTTACGAGTAGCCCGAGAACGACAGAAAAAGTATTCTGATAAAAAGCATAGACCAAAGACGTTCGAAGTAGGCGAGAAAGTGATGCTCAAAGTTTCGCCATGGAAGGGCATCATTCGGTTTGGGAAGCGTGGTAAACTAGGACCTCGGTTTATTGGTCCATTCTTGGTACTCGAAAGAGTTGGAGATCAGGCATACAAGTTAGAGTTGCCAGCGGAATTAGAGGGTATTCATAATGTGTTCCACGTTTGCTATTTACGAAAGTGTCTGGCAGAGGAGCCGAGTTTACTACCTCTTGAGGAACTTCGAATAGATGAACATAAGCGATTGATTGAAGAACCAGTGGCGATCCTAGATCGTAAAGTCAAGCAATTGAGGAAGAAACAGGTCAAGCTGGTGAAAGTCCAATAGAAGAATAAGCATGGAGGGGACATGACTTGGGAAACAGAAGAGGAGATGAAAGCTAGATATCCCCAACTTTTTGTTTAATAGATTCCGAGGACTGAATCCTTTTAAAAAGGGGAGAATTGTAACGATCCGAATATTTTAATAATATTTATTGAGAAATAAATATCATTTTCGAAGTTCAAATTAATAATAATAATAATGGAATATTATTATTTAAAAGAAAAGTAAAAGAAAGGAAAAGAAAAGTAAAAGAAAAAAAAAGAAAAGAAGGGAAATTAATTTAAAAAGAAAATTAAATTTCTGAAAAATAATAGGTCGCGACGCGACGCGTTAGAGGTCGCGGCGCGACGCGTCAGGGCGGACACATGTCGGTAGCGTGTGTCGGGAAAGGTAGCGTGTTTCAGGAAGGTTGCGTGTGTCAGCACGTCGCGACGCGTCGGCCAGAAAATGGTCTATAAATACAAGCTCATTTCCATCCGAATTTCACACACACTTTTCTACCATTTCGTTACTCTGCCCAAGTTTCAAGAGAAATCGGGTTTAGTGAACTTTTAAGGGTGTCGGGTTTCGTTAGAACTCGTATTCAAGGTGCGGGGTGAACGGAGATAGCGTTTGGGGCGTAGATTTGACCGTGGTTTCGATTTGGTGACCCCGAAAGGTATATTCTTCTAGACTTAAGCTAACATTTCGGTTGTGTGGCTTGATATTCTACATGCATGTCGTTCTAGCATGTTTTGATGAACTTTCTAAGTTCGCGACGCGTATATCTTTGATCGAAAGTATTATTTTACAAATCTAGGTTATCTGAGATGGTAGAGGTCGATTTCTTGACGATCCGAGAGTGTAGTTCGTCGAATCTAGATTGTGGGCTTATTTCTAGACTGAGGTGAGTTCAGTAGTCTTTTACAAAACCGAGTACATAGACAAAACCTTATTTTCAAAATAAAGATGAATATACATATATCTATATATTGATTGATGGTACATGTTATGTGTTCTAAGTTAAATGCTCGTTGCATGCATGATCAAACATGAAATATGCATTTTACGATTATTCACGATTTTTCTACGATTTACATATGACTGCTTACGAGTTATTTCATGCATGTGTTTTAATGGCGGGGGTAGTATATGATATTACCATGTTGCGGATTTGCGGGCCAAGTTGGCATGATTGACCTTCTAGGATTAAAGTGCTAGCCAACAAGAGTCATTTGGTCTTTCTAGACGACTACTTTGACACGTGGTATGCGGACACTTCGGTGTTCAAGTACTGGAGTGATGTAGGCCAAGGAGGCTAGGTCATACATCACGTGAGTATGAGGAGAAGCTGAAATACGATCGGCTTCGTTTGGACTCGTACTAGAACAACAACGCAGTACTTGTACTCGCACCGTCGGAGTAGCGAAAGCGAAGTCTCGGGATTTATGTTCTCGGGTGGGAGTCGCGCCCTGCTTGAAAACATAGGTTGGCCGGGCACGCAAGTAGTCAACCTTGGGTTTTCTAGCATGGGTTTAGACTCTACAATAGAACCATCCTATTGATATGATCTATGCGATATGATTTATGCGATATGATTATGCGATTATGATGCGATATGATCTAAGAAATATTATGCGGTATGATTATGATTATGTGCGATTGACTTCATGAAATGACTTGTGAATATTTGACCCATTTGGTGCTATGTGATCTGCGGGTTCTCGGTACGGGGCAAATACGTTAAGGGTGGGATATGGTATTTATTTACATGTCATATTCTACTTCAAACATGTTTTATGGTTTTTGATTTCAACTCCTATTGACTCACTTAGCGTAAGCTGACACTTGTTTCTTTCGAAATGTGTCTTGTACTCGCACAGGTGGCTTAGAGGTTGTGGTTTCTGGGAGGAGGGTAGTATTAGTTTTGGTTTATATTTTGGTATCAACGAACAATCTTGTTATGTAATAAATTTATAACATCGATCTTGTACTGACTTTTGAATGACTGCGGTCGTAACCCCGTGGTTTATATCACGAATGATTCTGTAATCGCCTCTATGGTGAAAACAACTATTTCTATTTATGACTATTAAGACTTCCGCTGAATGTTTTTGCTATTAATTAAAGGTTTTTTTTTATAAATGGTAAATTTTGAAAAAAAAAACATGGGTGTTACATAATGTGTACAGATGCATCTAGGTGTACATGTGCATGTTCATATATGTACGAGATACACATGTGCACGGTGCATATATGCACCTGGACGCACCGTGCGAAAATAAAACCTAGTAGTATGAATAGGTTGTGCACATATGCACCGTGCATATGTAACTTTATTGTATGTGCTGAAAAAAGACAGTGTTATATGCACATGTGTACCTATTGTAATTTGCATATATGCACCTATATGCATCGGTGCTCGAATAAAAGACAGTGGTATATGCACATGTGCAAATATCTAATGCTGTGTTGAAAGAAAAAAACCGGCAAAAATGAAAAAAATTTCTTTGAAAAAGTATAGCAATATGGATGTCATATTAAAGAGCATAATTTTCTTGTTAATTTGATATAATATTCATATTTTAATAGCTTTGCGTTTGGTAGATATTTTAATTTTAAAAAATTGTGGGTAAGTGGTCCCCCCCTTTTAATTAGGCAATTTGCCTAAAATTCCCCTCCAGCATTTTTGGAACCTAAAAATGACGGTTATGTTTTGAATTAATTACATGTTTGCCACAATTAATATAAACCATTGATTAATTTTGATACGGCTACAAACGGTTCTCGCAATAAAACTAGTTCTCAAATGAATCTTCCCATATATATATATATATATATATATATATATATAGGGGAGGGTTCAAACGAGAACCGCGAGAACCAATCTTAGCCGTCCAATTCCCTCTCCTTCAATTGGATTGCCCACCCATGAATTCCTTACATGCACCCTGTCACACTCAATTTCCTCACGCTTTTCATCCATGAATTCAATTATCCAAAATTAACAGTCAAGATTGGTTCTCACAGTTCTCGTACGAAAAACAGTTCTCGTTTGAACCGTCCCCTAGTCGTGTATTAGTTCTTTAAGCAAAACCGAAATGACCAATCGACACTTAGCCAGCTAAGGTGTTCGTTCAACATTCTCTTACTCGGAAGATAAACAGGAAAAATTAAAGGTCCTTAGATAGCTCGAGGTCGAGCTAAATATGTTATAATCCAAAGCAATGTGAATGGTTGCTATTAGGATTCATACTAGAAAATCAACTATAGTCGAAAGTCGTTGAACAATGGTAATTGAAGGTTTGACTCTTTGAAAAACTGCACTCTCATCCTTAGAGTTTCTAGACTTCTCCTTTTTATCCATTTATGCCATCTTTATAATAATTTTTATCATTCCATTTGAACATGTCATGTTTGCATAATATCACATTTCATCACATAGCAGATACTAGATATATTTTAGAAGATATAAGGATTGAGATTCCTGGTCTGACTTGTGGCCGGTCTGTAAATCATGTTCTCTCATAGATATTAAATTACGACTCGTATTTTACATTAAAACCAAACCCCTTTGTAGGATTCATTTGTACGTTTATAAGAAAATCAACATGGTGAGTTATATATTTGGCCAAACTTGAGAGGATCAAATCCAAAATTTTAAGCATCTAAACAAAACAATAACTTAACGACGAGTGTAAGTTTAACCAAAATACAAAGTTCATCAAGAATGTTGCTCGGGCAAAGTACATGTGAAAATTCGGACGCATGCAACACTTATTATGGCATTGGCATTGGGTCCTTCATGTGAAATTCAAATGCTTGGTGCTAATGGATCTCCCATCATGAATATGATCTTGTAGATAGATTCCACTCAAAAGCCACTCTATTTTATGGTGGTCGTATGCTGTACGACAATCTCTCCATTATTGAATAATTTAAACTTGTGTTTTATATATAAAAAATTATAGGATCATATATAGTTAAAATCATATATATATATATATAAAAGTTTATTTGAGAACCGTTTTTAATGCGAGAACTATTGTGGACCAATTAATTTAGATAATGTTTTAATAACCTTATTTATATTAAAAAGGATAAAATTGTAATTAAAAAAATATATATATATGCAATGTGCTGTAGGGAGTGTGTATCAAATGTTTCTTTTATTTATTCAAAAAGATATCTGCCCTTTTTGCTATTCAAATAATTTTAATTTTTTTCTTTTTTTCTTTTTTTTCAATTTTTGTAAGTTGCAAGCATTACTTTTTTATTTGTTTTTTTTTCTTTTTTTCTTTTATCTCCTTCTCTATTTATTAATCACAACTATTTATATTTTTATTGAATTTTAGTAATATATTCAATACTTATACCCCTACCGGTCTTGTTTGTTAGAATTTTTTGAGTTAGAAATGAGTTTGATTAAACAAACTTTGAGTTGCACGTGCATTAGAGTTCTAAACGAAAACAAATGGGGGCTTGTTTGTGTTCATTTATTTAACTTTGGCCAAACAAAAAAACGAACACGAACAATATTTTCCTATCGTTTAATTAAACGAACGAACACAAACAGAGCTCTCGTTCATTCATTTATGTTCATGAACGTTCGGTTATCCGTTTGTTTATGTTCGTTTATATTATATATATATTTATATTATATGTGTGTGCTTATATATAGTGTTTATTTGTGTTTAATAATGTTTGAATTTGTATTATAACGTGTGTTCTTTCGTTTACGTTTGTATATTATTTAAAAACGAACAAAAATGTACACGAACAAACCAATTTTTTAAATAATTGAACACAAATGCTCGTTCGTTTCTCGTTCGTGTTTGTTTATTTATTTGGCTAAAGTTAAACGAACGAACATGAACATAGAGTTCCGTTCATGTTCATTTATTTGTTCGGCTAAAGATAAACGAACGAATACAAACAAGCCCCGTTCGTGTTCATTTATAGCCTTAGCAATGAGTTTGGCTAAGCCAACTTTGAGTTGCACGTGCACACATGCATCTAGGTATACATGTGCATGTGCATATATGCATACGTGCACAATGGATATATGCACCTAGACGCACCTGTGCGACAATAAAGCCTAGTAGTATGAACAGGTTGTGCACATATGCACCGTGCATATGTGACTTTATTGTATGTGTTGAAAAAAGACAGTGGTATATGCACATGTGCACCTATTGTAATTTGCACATGTGCACCTATATGCACCTGTGCTCGAAAAAAAGACTGTGGTATGTGCACATGTGCAAATATCTAATGCTGTGTTGGAAAAAAAACCTGGCAAAAATGAAAAAAAAATCTTTAAGAAAGTATAGCAATATGGATGTTATATTAAAGAGTATAATTTTCTCGTTAATTTGGTATAATTTTCATATTTTAATACCTTTGCGTTTGGTAGATATTTTAGTTTTAAAAAATTGGGGGTAAGTGGTCCCCCCCTTAATTAGGCAATTTGCCTAAAATACCCTTCCAGAATTTTTAGAAACTAAAAATGACGGCTGTGTTTTGAATTAATTACATGTGTTTGCCACGATTAATATAAACCTTTGATTAATTATGATCAATGGCTACAAATGGTTCTCGCGGTTTTCGCAATAAAACTGGTTTTCAAATGAACCCTCCCCTATATATATATATATATATATATATATATACACACACACACGTACATATATAAATTATCGAGTAAAAGAGAGGTTACATAATGGTGGTGAGTTGGTGGTTGACGGGTTGGAGTACGTTAAAAAATAAAAACTTAGTTTTTATTTATATAAAGATTTTACGTATAGTAGTCGATATCTGGAGTCAGAAAAATATAAAATGATATAAGAAAGTTAAATAATAAAAGAATATTTACATTTCCTCCTACTACGTACTATACTTTTATACTTCATTATCTCACTAACATTTAGAATCAACTAATTCTTTTTTCTTATCTTTTTTTTAACTTTTAACATTTGTTTTAATTACGTAAATAGAAGGATGAGTAGAAAGATTTAATAATATAGAATCTCTTATAATAAAAAATTAACAAAGAATGTTATTAGGGCCTTAGAGATACATTCTGTAATTTTTTATTTTGAAGTTTTATTTTAAATAATCCAAACCAACATAGAAGTTTTTTCTTAAATAAAAAGGTTCTAGTTTCTTAAAACTTTGTATCAAACACACCTTATGGGTCTTAAGACAATAACCCAATTATCAACTAAGGTGATAATTGAGTAATTGACAGCTTCTGCTTTTTCTTCTTATTTCACCATAAGAGCTCGAAACCAAGAATACAAGGTGTATAGTCCCATTGTATTCTTTTTCTTTGTTACACATAAAGCCTAGCTATTTGATCAAGCAAATGTTGGTTGACATGAGTGCATTGATTTAGTTTCTTCCTAATCCTTCCATATCTAGAAAATCTTATCTTGTATGTGAGAATGAACTTTTTTGAGATCGAGTAAATGAGCTTAGAAAATCATATCTCATATGAGTGTGGAAACTCATTATTTATAGCTACGAAGATTTTCTAGGAGGGTTGATTTGTTTGATTTTGACTAACTTTACAACCTAATAATAAGGTATCGCATAGTAGTTACAACTTATGAGTAGCTTTTCGGAGGGAGGGTTGAGTAAGGAATGTTCTGTACTAGGTTATTATTCCATCAATACAAGATATGTTGAAATCTTGAGAATCTCGGCATTTGCAGCTTCTTATGTTAAAAGTAGGTCTTACCTACTTCGGATATATCGTTTAAGTCTTCAAATCTAGGTATGACTTCTTCCAAGATTAGACATATTATGTCACACCTCTCAAATGTAGGGGAGGTCCAAGGTCTAGGTATGTGACCTTAGATCTTCTTGTACCAAGAAGTCCTCTAAGTCTAGACAAGAGTGTTACCTCAAATCTCTAGTCGAATGTGACAAAATTGTGTCATACATTATGACTATTTAACTAAGAATATAGTCCAAACTCCAAAATATCCCGTGGTCCTATCTACTAGTTATTCACTTCTAATTAGATTTTACTTGATTACATGATCACTTGTTGAAGAAATGACTTCCTCCTAATACTATCTAGGGAGAGAGTTGAAGCAATATCATTGATAAGATAAAGATATTTTTTATTAGGAAACTCATACACATTTTAAATTCTACACTTTTGTCTATTATAAAAAAACATAAAGTGAACTAAAAATCTTAAATTCACAACTTGATACAATACCCCAAAGTTTTTTTTTAGTTAAAAGCCATCTCATGTCTAACTCTATAAACCAAAAGGTAAGTATACATCCACTCTTGCTTTTCAAGTAACTAGGTGCTAAATGGTCAACGTTATGACGATGCAATGACGCACCAACATTGGAGTGATCATTGCACCAATGCTGACGTGATAGGTCTAGCGTGAGGCCGGTCATGGTAGGTTTTTTCCTTTTGTGTCTATGTGTGTCTGTGATTGAGGTCACCAAGTGATCCATACCAAACCACCACCACCTTCCCCTGCCACCCCTAACCCAATCCAAACAAAATAAAAAAAATCCCAAACACAAATAATTCATGTCAAGATGATGTATACCTTTACTGGTTTTAAGAAAGAAAATTTTCACAGAATAATAAGCAAGTTTGAAAAGTGTTTCATTAAGGTAACCGATGTGTTATTTCACAATATAAAATAAATGGGTAAATGACCGAGCTTTGTGAAACGTTTTTCAAGCATGTTTACTGTTATTCTATAAATTTTCCTCTAAGAATGTTATAATTACCTTTTGGTTTATCTTATCTAAAAGTTTAAAAGGGTTTTAGTGTGAAGTATTCCTTCAATTATAGATGGCATTATGCTCTTAGTCACTTATAAATGATGTCTTTGTCCTCTTCTTGTTAGTAAGATCTTTTCTTCACGCTTGTTAACACTTCTTATACTAATAATAGAAATGACACCAATGCTATACATGATGTCATATCTTTTGAATTACAACTAGCACACCAAAAAAGAATCTATAAAGGACAAAATGAGAAGGAAAAGCAAATATTTTAACTTATAAAAAAATTATTGAAAGGATAAACAACTAAAAAACAAAAGGCCAAAGAAAATGGCATTGTTTGATTAGAAAGGAATTGTTGAAGGTCAAATAATTTAGAGCACAAAATTGAATGAAGTCGACATGTTACTCATGCTTAATTAAAGGGCAAAATTATAAAAGATCAACAAATTTTATTAAATTTTTTAGTAAAGGTAATCTTTGATCGTCAATATAAGTAAAGGTTTTTAGAGCTTAGAACTTCGGGAAAAAATATTTTTTTAACAGAAATATATTATTAAAAAATAGCAAGACGCTAGAATTACAAACAAAATAAAATTACATAGGAATTAATTTCCTCTAATTAAAGAAAACCACGTTAAAACCCATTGTGCAGATTGCGATTCACATCGAGTCCTTGATGATGTTTCATAAAAATTGTGATAATAACAACAACAAAAAGTCATAAACACGTAAAGTTGTATTTTAAGATTGTTACATTCATGAAATAATGGTGCTATCCATTTAAGGGTGGTTGATAGTTAAAATTGATAAGTTATTGTATAAAAATGTTGCACAAAATGATATGATTATCGTTAATTATATAAGTAATTATATCTGATATATCTTAGAAAATCGGGTCAACAACATCCGGCTTCACCAACACCATGACTACCTCATATAAACTCCTCAACACTGACCTAAACATACAATCGATTCGGTAACCATAGTTGAGAGAGAGAGTAGAGATGGCAATGGGGTTGGGGTATCGGGGATCGCCTTCCCATTCTCGTTCCCCACCCCAGTCCCCATTCCCATCCCCACCAAGGAAATGACTTGCATCCTCATCCCCGTCCCCATAGGGTATCGGGGATCCCCGCAAGGAATCGAGGATTTTTCTTTGTCTATAAAATCGTGTTTTCTTAATAGATATTCATGAGCATTTTAATACAAAACCAGAATTACAAATCTAACTTAACTCTTACAACCAGTTTATATCAAAATATAATCAATCAAGTATTCTAATAGTTTCGTAAGATAAATAATGTTCTTGATAAAAAAACATAATATATTTACTAAACCGTTCTATAATACACATAACATTATCAATCAAATAAATGATTTATGTAACATATATGTTCATGAAAGACATTTATAATATGTTTATACTTAATTCTACAAAAAATATATTAGTTATTTCATCATATTAGATTTATTGTTCTCTTTGTTTAATAAATCGTATGAGATGATCATGTATGTACAAACAAACAAAAAACACTTTTATTGATATGCATATTAATGTAAGAAAGGTAAGTTGCATACAAATGTATATTTATATGAGAAATTTGACTTAAAAAAATTATATATGTTATTTATGTATATATATATATGTGTGTGTGTGTGTGCGGGTTCGGGTTCGGGGTAGGGGACGGGTTTGGGAAACCAAGGGGTATCCTCATCCACATCCCCGCCCCATCCTCGTTTCTAAGTTCGGGGAATCCTCCCCCGCCTCCATCCCCGTTTCTAAGTTCGGGGAATCCTCCCCAATCCCTATCCCCGGTCAACTCGGGGATCAAATCGGGATCGGAGATTAGGTTTTCCCATTAGGTGTGTGGTTTTTTGCCATTCCTAAGAGAGAGGAGGTTTATTGCTATTTGGGGGTTAAATAAACTAAAGGTTAAACCTATTAGGTGTGTGAAAATACAATTTATCAATTACGTTTTTTTTATAAATTTCCACAGTTAACCTCTGATAAAAGATCAATGGGATAAGATATAACTGGTAAGCAATTAAATATAAATTTCAAAGAGTTAACAAAAACCAAAAACTTTAAAATAATGATTTAAGTTCTTTTAGGTCTATAAATAATAACCATTGGTAAATACTTGCTCTACATTACTATATTAGCCCTCAACAATAATTACACAATAATGTATTAAATTTGTTACCTTATAAGTCAAAGGTATATTAAAAAGCAGTTTTTTAGTCATTAGGTACATTACTTATTCTAGTAGGTTAAATGGTCATCTTTAAAAAACTTGACTTTTTAGATTTAAATATACTTTAAATAATATCCAATAATTGATTTACTATAAAAAAAAAGTATCAAATTGAAGTTCAGCCCCATTGATATTTCTACTTGCCTTAATTAAAAAATAGACCTAAATTATACTTTTACAATTTTCCTTTCTTATAATAACTTATACGTCTTATTATATAACAATGAGTTGTGTTCAATAAAGTCTATGTAAAACTATAGTTATAAAATTTTAATATTCAATAACAGGTGATTCAGTATACAATCACATGTGATTTGTAAAAGCATCACATGTGAATTACGAAAATGTCACTCCGTTCAAAATTTTAAAATGTAATCTGGATCACTGATGTTATTGATTCAAAGCCTAAAATTAGTCCAATAAAACTATGAATTAAGTATAAACTATATTAAATGTTTTTTGTATAATAATACTTAATTTTGGTAAACAATTACGACTTCTTATGGTGAGAACTGGACATCACCGACATACCCAGTTTGAATTATATTTTCAAATTAAAATTTACCAACAGCCTGAGTTATAGTATTTCTTTTAAAAGATTACTAGACTAAATGTATGTGTGATAAATGGTTTAGTTTAAAAAAATATTAAATATTAAAAAAATATCAAATAATTATAAAATACGAAAGAAATGATAGTTTAAAAAAATGACGACAGACAGCGTCAACACGAAGACCAGTAGCGGAAGCGTCACATGAGTAGATGTTAGATGATGACAGAAATGTGGTATTACGATGTATAGATCGTTATCGTTACAATTATAAGCAATAAGTTCAAATATTTATTGGTTATAATTATAAATAATTTAAAATAATTTAAAATGATAAATCTAAGAGCTTTGTTAAATATGATATTTTGAAATGTCCTAAACGATAAATATGATATATATAAATTAGTATGAGCAAATACGATATTTTAAGATTTAAGAAAGGTATAAATGAAATTATTTCTAATAAATTTGTTTCAAATTAAAGATTTTGACATAAAAAGTCAAAATCAAATTGAATTTTTAACTTAAATTAATAGTTGAGATTTAATTTTACTAAAATGAATGTCAAATTATTCCTTTATTTATATTTAAAGATGTATTAAATCATAAGTTGAATAACTATATCTTTGCAGTGAGAATTGGACATCAACTTTTAACCAATTTGGTTACATGTGTTTTTAAACAAAAAAAAATCAAGTTAACTATATCTAATAGATTTAAAAATGTATTTTAAATCTAAAAAATCAAGTCTACCTAAAGGTTACCTGTTAACCTTTTTAAACAAGTAGATTACACAGGGAATGGAACAATTTTGAAAGTTAATTGGTTTTTAGAGTGTTAATAAAGTTGATTACTATTAAATAAACCCTTAACTAGTTAAATTCATATTATATACATATTCTGTCTTTATTATTTAAAGATAATTAATTACTATTATTATTTTTATTTTATTATTTATAATTATTATTTTATTATTTATTTATTATTACTATTATTTTATTTGTATAATGCTTATTATTAATAGTGTTATTATTATTGTTTACTTATTTATTTATAATAATAGTTTATTTATTACTACTATTATTATTTATAATTTGTTATTGTTATCTTTTTGTTATTATATGTTTGAAAAGCAGAAAATTTGTTTGGAAAATTATGAAAAATGAGAAGTTTTCTGAAAAAATGTAAAAATATATGAGTATCTGTATTTTACCACTATCAAAATTTCTGGAGACATTGGCTAATGTTGTTATACTTATTTAGCAAGTGATTTTCCATTCTCCTATATGAGTAAATCTTCTTATGAAATTGAATTTGTGAAACATAAAGGAAAAGAATATTACATCCAAATCCTAGTCTTTTAAACTGTGTTCCTGAGTTTTAATTCAGAAAGAAAAGAAGTGATTAAGAAGGAAATAAAAAAAAATTGTGTTCCAGAAATATTTTAAGGAAAATTTTCACACATAAACTTTCCTTTCAAAAGTCGGAGGATTTGGAAGAGAGGGGACAGAAAATCATTATGATTTTTTGTAAGTGACTAAATTACTCTTAATCACAATAAATAATTTTAAAAAGTAAGGATATTACTATAAAAAGACCATTTTTCTTTCCTTACTCTCTAATTCGGAAACAAAAATCTGTCTTTTTTCTGCAATCTCATTTTTTTCTTTTCCAACCCGGGAACGTGAAAATTCAAAATAATTATTCTTTTTTTTCTCCCGTTAATTTTTTTTTCTTTCCTTACCATGTCTCGGAAACGGCGTTAAATTCTCGATATCTATTCCAAGACAACATATAAACTTGTCATGATTTTGACCCTTATAACCTGCTCACAACAGCCTCAAAAGTTGATGCAAAATGATTAATGAAATCAGATAAATTGAAGATAATCTATTTATCAAAAACGCTTAATAGTTTAATCAAATGACCCAAGCTTGTTGAGGTTCAAGAAAACATCAAACACAAACTCATAACTTACCTTCTATCTTATACTTCTGGGTTTCTAGGTTTACATGGTTCATTTGAAACAGACTTTACTCATGACTTTACGATTCGCCAATTTGGTTTGATTCTTCATTCACATCGCTACTCCTTTCACGCCGTTAAGCCGTAGACTCAGGAACGCTACAATATAACTGGTTTTAAATTTAAACAATTTTCTTCATGTACATGTGTGGTTACCCCACCCCCCCAAAAAAAAAAAAAAAAACCCACCCAAAAAGACAAAAGAACCTCTCTTATCTCTTTTTTCCATTTTCTTTATGTGGATATGTATACACATTTAAAACTTAGTAATGGAATACATCAAAAGCAGATTATGTGACTAATCTATGTGGAAAGCATATAAATGTAAAATTCTTACAGCAAACTTATCTGCACGGAACTGGGGCCGGCTCTTCGTTTGCTCAAATCAAGTAAAGAAAGATAAGTATCTTTTTGCAGCCATTGTGGCAAGTTCAACCAATTTGTGGGTAAATGGGTCAATGTAGGTTATGTCATGCCTCTACATGGTCAAATGCTTTTTGAACAATTGAATATACATAACCAGCTCCAATCAGGGTCGCGTAAAATACATAAACCTCCTAAATCGTTTTGTTCAAAACATATGTTATCATTTTAAGCATAAAACTTCTTGTTTGATCATACTTCTAACACTAATTATTTGCAAATTTTCAAGAAAATATAAAAAAACTGTTTGCGGGTCGGTCTGAACCACTTTAAAAATCAACTGTTTGACCAAAACCTGTTTTGACCCACTACCCAACCGGCCTATTTTGCCACCTCTACCGACAACTAACTCAATTAGCTCTTGGATTCTTTTATATGGGAGGGGGTTTTGAACTCATCATCAATCATTATAACTCATTGGCGAAAGATTTGAATGGGAATTCAGGTGTTCTTGAAAACCCATATCACGCATTCTAGAATCCTGCAGTTCTAGTTGTCTAAAAATCCATTTTGGATCATGTGGTTTTAGCCAAAGAGCTTCGCCAGTACCCTTGTGTCTAAAATCAGGTTGACTTGGGTTGACCTTACACTTCCTTAAATCCCGCCATTCGTATGGGTTGGCAAAGAACACTTGCCATAAATAAAGACGTTTTCTTTGTTTTTCTAAAGCTGATTCTCCCAGATCTGCAACATGAGAAAGCACAAGCATAAGAACGTTTTTATATAAAATTATAGTACGATCAATGTATGAAATGTACCTTCAGTATTTTGGGCCTTTCGATTGTTATTTGCAACATAGTTTATTTCTTTTACGATAACCTGCAATCAGAAGAGTTGACAATGAACAAAAGATCATCAAATTTGACCTTTACATCTGTTTCATAATAAAATGTTAGTAATATTCATACAGCAATTTAGGTTTCGTTTATACCAAAAAGCCAACAATTTACCCAAAACAATCAATAGGTAGTTCAGCCACTAAAGTTGCATAATCAGAGATGAATCAGTTATTTGGTAAGGTTTACCAGCACCAATCAAACTAAAAAGGGGAAGAAGGGTCCTGGTAATTTTTAAATATAATAAGAGAGGCAGGGGTCATTTTTTAAAGGAAGTAAATAGTTTCCTTTTGTTAGTCAATTTCCTTCTGATTTAATTACTTGTCTACCGTGTCTTCAAACAAGTTGAAGAATAGTATTTATTGGCGTTAGGGAGGTAAGTTTGGACCATGAAATAGAAATTAAGTGTTTCTACTGTGAGAGAGCCCTACTTCAGCAATTGTAGAAACCTTTGTTTCTTTTAGCAAGCTTATCCTAATTTAGTTTGTATCGTATGGGCATGAAAGCAAGATGATTCTCCAGCCATGGCCAATATAAGAATTGAGAATCTAGAAGCCGAGTTTGGCAAATTTCTAACGGAGATCAATGTGATGAAGCAAGAGAACTAAGATGTTCGATGAGCACTCCAAGAGATGCAATGACATGTTAAAAGCTATCAGTGACCTGCCAGACACCGTTACATAACGCAAACAGAAATAGGGCCCCCAATACAACAATTGGGGTTCTTATCAACCCCACAAGTTCAATGTGTATTCATCCGGTATCAAGAAGAGGATTGAGAAAAAGGCCACACACAGGAAAAATAACACTGATGTTCGGAATAGAACGGCGCCTTTGGATATGATTACCACCTGCGAAGACTGGGGCTGATCTTCGAGAGTGATGACGCCAATGAGTGGAGAACAATTGAGGGTTGCGGCTTGCGGGTTGCGGCATAGAAGGGCCAGCCCTAGCATGGCATCAATGTAGTGAAGGCAGGCCAACAATAATTTCATGTTTGAGACGAAGGTAAACCATTGAATTACCAGAGGTCAAGAACTGGTTATAAAGGACACGTTCGTTAAAGGGCTTTAGCAGGAGCTACAGTCAGCCTTACAGGTCTACAGGTCACATGAAGAGTTGGCTTAGGCAATAATGTTCGCCATGACGATGGAAGACAATGACGCGATTGAGAGAGTTAAACGTGTAGCCATGGGAGAAGTCAACTTAACTCGTGTCAACCATACATCATGATAGTGGGTTCAGGATCGTCTCAAACTCGAGTTTCTTCCTACACAGGAGGAAAGAAGGATGTCGTCATGGCGTCTGGTCATCAATGGCAATTCACACGATTGACAAGCAATCAAAAGAGCTACGACAAAAAGTTTTCACCGAGACATCGTCTCGCAAGTGGAACTGCACAGGTGTTCCTAGTTGACGAAGATAATGTGTTCTAAACAGAAGAAAAAAGTTGCCACCAACAATGAGCAAGTTCACCTAGACGGTGTTCGTTTTTAAGTCTTTTTTCACATCTTCCAAGAATAAGTAGTAAAGTAGGGTTGATCAATCCATGAGCAGTATTTTCCGGAGATGATCAGTGACTGAATTAATTCTTTTTCGGTTTTTCCTATCTGAAAATTGGCCCATACCAGTTGCTGCTCATCAAGCTATGATTATGTGATAAAATGAACAAGGAATAAAGTAGGGTTGATCAATCTTTGAGAGGTCAATCACCTCTCTCACAGTTTACTCTCGAGAAGTAAATTAACTCTCCCAAAGTCCCAATGATACTAAAATCACTAATCAGATTATGCATAATAAATATTACAACCCTAATACTCTATACATAGTTTTTCTAGACAAAAATTTATATCCCAATATAACTATAATTCTAAATTTTGTCTAAAATATATATATAATCAATATTACAGCAACAAACCTTGTGGCACAATATGATGTTTCCATTGTCATGGCATCTTGTGAATGATCGTAGATACCCTGAAACATATATGTAGTCATTTGGTTTTAGATGTTGGATACATAACTCGGCCATATCTTCCCACATGTTCAAAAGTATCCTGCAGAGAACACAAAAATTAAAGTTGTCCTTCTAAAAGACAGACTATGAGCTAGAAGGAACACAAAATCGATGTACGATGATCATCCCACATACAGTCTAATGATAAATTCACCAATTATTATGCAGGTAATAAAAATACTAAATTTCCCCAAAATATCATAATCTTGAAGCTGTTTGCCTCGAGATAAATTCACCAATAATGTAATGGACTTATGAGTTATGGCCCCAAAGTTTTATAACCTTAAAGCTGTTTGCCCCAATACAAGAATTCCATTTGGTGCAAAGATTGCATGTATACTATAAGACAGAAGCAAAATGAAAATCAGTAGAAATCATAGGTCAACAAAAAAATACAGATGTTCATGACCTAAAACAAAATTAGACAATCGCAGCAATGATGAACACAAAACCTACCTTAGAGATGCATATACTAAAAATATTACAATTTAGTAATGAAACCTCACCTAAGGAATTTCTTCGAGCCCGATGGAGACTGGACTTTAAGCTGAGTATAAGCACAGAGTTTACCTTCCCGGGTGAAAGTTTTAAGTGGGGAATTAACAGTGCCGATAAAACTAGCGGAATTTTCCAGCTCCTGTTCCCACCATATTGTGGAAGGACGCTGGGATTTCAGAGCGTGGCGGTAGACGGAACTTCCTATGCCTCGTTCTTCCGTATCATCGGAGAATAAGGGCCGACTCCGGCAGCTTGTGTGGTCAGAGAATGAAGAGAGAAGGCTGTATGCTTGAAGTTGAGGTCGAGAAGACGTTGAAGATGTTAATGGTCGTAGCAGAGGTCGGAGACGACAGCCAGCCGGCACCATAGTCCAGGATATTAGTGGTGGTGTGTTATTGTGTAGTAATCAAAAACTCTTTCTCTAAACTTCCCTTATTTACAAATATCAAACGGCTATATGTATCCAATTTTCTTCGTGCAGCAGCCTTGAATCACTTCTTTAAGAATGATGAACAAAGCTATGTTGCTGGCCTTAATATTCTTGAAATGCAACATGTAAAGTATCTTCTGGAGCCAAATAATCTGATTGCATAGAAACCATACTTGCACACTACTGCTCTAACTATCAAAATCTAAATCCTTTATATCATCGCCCAAAAAACTCAAATTACTGCAATAAACTTTATGTAAATTGGCCCCTTCTTCAAAGATAACCAAAACTCTGTGGATGGATTTGATCTTCTCTGTTTTTAACATAAGATCAACTTCAAGTCAAACAAAATTATTAAATGAATATTATAAACCATCCCATCTTGAGCTCACTGTTTTTCCCATATATGAATTAACAGGAACAATCCTCTGAGAATGAACTCGTTTATAATCTGAAAACAACTATCAAAAGTAGACTTTCACCAAAATTGATCTGCAATACAAGTAGTTTTCGAAAAATTGAGATTCAATCGATCATTGGCAAGGAAATCTGAGCTTCAATCGATCATATATTCTCGACTGTATCATGAAAGAGGATGAAATCATGACGTTGTAGGGTTCGAACTCACCTGAGAATGAGATTAGTATTCCCTTGATGCACAACACAACGAAGAATTTTGGGTTTTAGCCTTTTAGGGTTTGTAACATTTTTTTATCGCTTTTGGAAGAAATTATTTGTAGGTGCCTTTAGTATTTAAATAATTTAAATACGGAGTTGTGTTTAATAAAATTAATGTAAAAAACATGGTTATAAAATTTTAATATTTAAGAATATGTGATTCATTATATAATAACATATAATTTGTAAAAGGATAAACTCCCTCAAAATGTATTAAACTATACCCTAAATGTTAATGTGTGTATTCATCTTTCAAAAATGCTATTGTGTGTATTGAACTTTTAATTTATTGTTATTATATGTAATTTGATTACATAAAAAAACAAAAAATGTATAAGTTTAGTACATACAATATAAAGTTTAATACATACAATAACACGTTTTTTGAAATTCAATACACACAATAGCATTTTTAAAAGGTAGATACACACATTAACATTTAGGATATAATTTAATACATTTTGAAGAAGTTTACCCTGCGCAAAAACATCACATTTGATATAAAGTTTACACTTGTGATACTTTGGAGTAAATTATATTTATTTTTTATCAGCGGGATAGATCAAATTACGGGATATGATCCATATGATTTAAAGTTTACACTTGTGATACTTTTAAACGGGTGAAACTATCTTGCCCCTATTTTTTTTTTTTCTTTCTTTTACTTCTAAATCATCTTATAATTCATTTAAAAATTAAAAAAATTAGAAATATTCAATAGAGTCCTAATTTAATTTATAATCCATAATTTATAACCATTAGATTTTAAGATTCGATAGTCCAGATTCAATTTTAGATTATAATCAAAATTGATATATTTGTATGAAATAGGGCATTTCTGACTTTTTAACTATTGGTCTCACTTTCTCTCCCATCTAATTTATTTAAAATTAATTATCTCACAAACCGTTAATCGTTAGACGAAACGAATTATACCGTTGCGATCCTTGTATTTCCCTCTTTTATTAGAGATGTCACTTGATATACTTTCGACAAAAAAAATTCTCATATTATTATATTGGACTTAAATTTTATTAAAGTATAATCACATGTGATTTATAGAGGTGTGATCAATATAGTCTTTATAAAATTATAGTTTCGTGTTTGATAATCCGGCGAAGTTCTATGGTTTAGTAACAAAAAATCAACAATTGAAAGTGATTCTAAGTTATTAGTTGTTTCATAACACATGTGATTATCTATCTCTTATACATGCACATAATTACAGGTGATTTGATTAAATGTAGCAATTTTATGTCACATATTTGACAGAATCAATTACATGTGATTGCGTATTCAATCACATGTGATTGCGTATTCAATCACATGTGATTCCGTACATAACACATGTGATTGAATACCAAAAACATAAGATTTGGTATTCAATCACATATGATTGCATATTTAATCACATGTGATTTTGTACAGAATCACACGAGAATTTATACAGATTCACATGTGATTGAATACCAAAAACATGAGATTTGGTATTCAATCATATGGGATTGCATAAGGGATTGTTCAAACGAGAACTATTCTTATTACGAAAACCAATATAAAAGACATTAAATTTGAAGGAGAACGCATTTGGACCTTTGATAGGAGGATAGGGTGTTGCTAGTACACAATATATGCATTTATGGGTAGACAATGCAATTGGATTGGGTGAAATTGAATATGTACATACATGTATAAACGGTTTTAAGCAAACGTTGATTTTTTTAAGCAAACATTCAAAATTAATAAACATTAAAAGATATACAATTTAAGAAGATAAAAAAATTAATAAAACAACACATGCAATATTGTTATGAATCACATGTAATTATACATTAATAAAATTTAAGTCCAACCTAACAAAATGGAAAAAAAAAGTTTGTCAAAAGTATCTCAAGTGACCTCTCTAATAAAAGAAGGGAACATGAGGATCGCAACGGTATAATTCGTTTCGTTTAACGATTAACGGTTTGTGAGATAATTAATTTTAAATAAATTAGATGAAAGAGCAATTGGGGGACAAATGTGCAAAAAGTAAGAATTCTCCTCCCTCGTATTAAATCTAGGTCATTGATCTTGAAATCTAATTAATAAAAATTGTCCCTCAGGACTATGATTTTAATTAGGACTATATTAAACAAAACCCTTAAAACAATATCTAAAACTAATTAGGTTAACCAAATTTTAAATCCAACTCACTAATAATTATCAACTAACATTTAAAATCAAGAAACATATTTCATTATCTTTACCTAGATTCATATCAAGTAAAGATCCCATCATTCATCTTCAATTTCATCAAAGGATGAAGATTTTGTCGTTCATCTTTAACCCAAATTAGTGAATCGTTATCATTACCCCACTTCATATTCAATTTCATCTACGTTCATAAAACATGAAAATAGATTATGAACACAAACAACTTTAGATCTGAAAGGGATTATGAACACAAACAACAACCAAAATCAATAATACTCAAACACAAAGACCATTGGATATGGGATGCGGTTATAAACAAAACAAATACACAAACAGAAACACATGTGAACACAAAAGCACACAAAAAATGTTTTAATCGGGAACAAGTTAAAACCAGCACAGTAAAAAAACCATCTATTTTTTATCGATTATCAAAATCCCCATGGAAACAATGTTATCAATGAGGAGAGAAAAATAGAAAACCTAAACATCCAATCAAACACTAAATTGGAACAAACATTATCTACAAACCAGAATGGCAAAGGAGAAAGACGAGAGGGAAGATGAGACATGGCATAGTTGGAAGCATCAGAAATGAACTCACCGACTGTGTGGCATAGGTGGAAAAAAGGTCGATGGTGTCAAGGATCAAGGCGTAGCTAGATAGCGGCAAAGTTAGGTCAAGACGGTGGCGTATGCACATATTCAAGGCGTTGGCACCGGTTTAAAGTGATGGCGATGGTGCCGGCCTCAAGGGGTGGAGTACTGTTTGTGCTGGCAATTGTGAGTTTCGGGTGTGTGTTTGATTGAGGTAGGTTAAGGTTTAACTTTGGTTAAATATGAGAGAGAGAGAGGGATTCTTTATGTTGTTTTTAATTCTTTTAATGAATAAAAATATAGTGGAAGGATAGTTTTGTTTATTCAAAAATGCGAGGACCAAAAAATGTTATGGATCCGGGTAGGGAGGCATCAAACACGTAAAATTTTAAACCACACGGACCATATTTGGACCAAAACTCGGCGCCAAAAATGTAATTTACTTTATAATTTAATTAATTAGTTTCAAATAACGGTTTAGAAAATATATACTAGTTTTATAGATTTAAAAGGATATTAAAGCAATACTATCATATTATATTTTAGAAGGATATATATGTAACTAGATCTCAAGCCCGTGTAAACACGGGACAAGTTATAATGTATTTGTTAATTTTGTTTAATATTAATGTTTTTTTAAAGTAAGTTATGACCATACAATTCATTCTATGCAAATTGTTAAATTATCTTGCTTTGTTTTGATATTCTTTTTTTAGTTTGTTATGTTGCTCAAAGTAAGTTCATATCCTTTCATTGGTATATGAAAAAAAGATGAAAATGTTTCTCAAAGTATAATGCACTATCATACAAATATCTTATTTCTTTAATTTGCAAAATAACTATACCATCAGAATATATTTTAAATTATGCAATGTTTGATATATATAGTTATTATTGTGTTACCTTAAAACTGTTTATTTGTAAATTTTTTTAAAGTAGGGAACCTACAACAATCATAGTTACTTTAAGTATGCTAGCAACGACAAGGTAATGTAACCGTAAACACCACTTGATGATTGTTTTGTAAGACATTCATGTAAAAAGCAACTTAGTACGTTGTTTTAACTCTAAAGGTTTTTTGAAATCTCTTCACCAGTTCTTCCATCATTCATTGTTTTAATATCTTATTCTATAGCATTATTTACCTCTTCATGTTTAGGGATAATTTCTTTGTCGGGTATGTCAAAGTATGTACGACTTATCATTCATTCCATTATATGATCAAACATAAGATACTGTCTTGGAGTGATTTTAAAATCTTTACATAATTTTTGCCACGTTGGTCCACATAAACTAACTGGTAGAGCTTCATCAAACGTCACATCAACCTCATACACTCGTAAGTGAGTATATATTGAATATTTGTAGTGGTGTCAAAGTTGATTGATTGTAGAAATGAATTGCTCAAGTCTTACATTTGAGGTTGTTGACATGTTATCTTGTGTGAAATCACAATATATTTCTTGAACATAGAATAAGGCTATAAATTTGTACATACCTGATATGTTGTGGTTTATTTACTAAATATGGAGAAGTATTTTGGTGTCTCAAGGTATTGTTGTCATGTATAATATATATATATATATGTGTGTGTGTGTGTGTGATTGTTCGCCTTCCATATGATATTCAACCATATTAAGTTTGAATGAATTGGTTATTTGAAAATGTAGTATTGTTTTGGGAGTAATTGAATGATCTTTAATATATTGATACCAATTCATCTCATGCATTTTAATTCAATTAATTTTTGTGAATCGGGTGTTATAAACATGGTTTGTAGTCTCTAAAGTAGTTTTTATGGGAGAATATTTAGGTAATAAGTCACAATTAGGAATCTTATCATACAATCTTGTGCAATGAAGTTGTAAATATATTTGGGATGAGAAATTGTAATAGAGTATAAAATATAATAATAAATCTTAATTGTAATTTATGAGTAATAATTAATATTAATGAGTAATATATTTTTATAATTACATATGTATTGTTAACTTATAAGAATTGATATTTTGAGAATCATTCATTTGGCTTTGCTAAATTGTAAATATATTTGGCATTAACAATTTTAAAAATGAGAAGAATCAATAAACATACAATAATATTAAAGTAGGTAAAACAATAAAGAGTGTATTTTATGATAAAGACTTATATTGTTGTAAATGAGAAATACTTGAATTCTCCCTAATTGCATTATGGTATTGTTGGATTTTTTAGTAATCTTCATATACAATCTTGTGCATATGAAATTGTAAATAGATTAATAGAGTATAAAGTAATGATAAATCATAATGGAAATTTATGAGTAATAATTAATATTAATGATTAATAAATTTTAATACTTACATTAGTATTGTTAACCTACAATAATTGATAATTTAATGATAAATAATAATTATTATTTAATAGTAATAATTATCATTATTGTCTAATAAATTTATGTAGTTTAATATATAATCTTAGGTTATTCTAGTAACATATAAGTTATAAATAATTTATCAAAATTATATAACAATTATGGACACAGGTAAAAAATATAAATTGAATTTTATAGTTATATGTTACTATTTAAGTGTAATAATTAACATTAATGTGTAATAAATTTGAATTGTTTTATGGGTATTGTTATATTACTATAGTAACAATAAGTTACAACAACATTTTCAATAGATATGGTGTAAATCATTATCAAGCTCAATTAATAATTTCAAAAATCAAAACTTCTATTTTAAAACTCAAAACAAAGTATATTATTTTCAGATGAATAATTATCATATGGTGAAATGGATTAGTGTTTTGGAAAATACAACCAAAGATAATTATGCTACTTATTTGATAAAAGTTAAAATATTTTCGAGCCAACCTTAGGGGTCACAATTTCATAATCATCACTATCAATCACAACTTTGTTGTTTGTATCGTCATCTTACACTAAAATTAGGAAATCATTGTATAACAAAGCAGAAATACAAACATATTATATGTAGAGATTAATTGAACAATATACATATATATACTAACACACAACACAAAGAACTTAATAATTCCAAACACAAAACCCTATATTTTAAAACTCAAACCAAAGAGCTTAATAATTCCAAACATGAAAACTTATATTTTAAAACTCAAATCAAAGTATATTATTTCCAAATGGCCTAATTATCATACGGTGAAATGGATTAGTATTTGGGAAATACTACCAAAGATAATTAATCTACTTATTTGATAAAATTGAAAAACAAAAGACATTAATCTTAACGGTAGCCATCTCAAATCCTTCAAACTTTTTCCATTCTTCACAAACACAAACTTCATATTCACAAGAGAGCTGATCCTTCTACATCTCATCTTTGTCATCAATATTGAGTCGTTTTCCGGATGGAACCGCCGTATTTGTTTTCGACCCAACCTTAGGAGTCACAATTTCATAATCATCACGATTAATCACAACTTTGTTATTTGTATCGTCATCCTATATTAAAATTAGGAAAAAAAATAAAGTAAACTTCGCAATTCTTTGTACTCTTTATGTACTTATCGTTTTTAAATAACCATGGTTAAAGACATAGAATACCTTCAATAATTCAACCTCTATAGGAAAGTTTTCAAGTATCTCGGGTCATCACTTACATTAACAACACCGAAAAAAATAATGATAACATTCTTCACCTACAAAGCATAAAGGTTAATTTTTCATAGGTAAAAAATAAAAGATTTAGAACAAAAAGTAATCTTCATTCCAACTAAACAAACTGCCTTACTAATATCGTCATTAGCTTTGAACAAAAAGTGAAGGAAGAAGGAAGCTTTCAAATTAAAAAACTTTCGGTTGGAGCTCAAATGAAAACAACGATGAAAACTTTCTTCACCTACAAAGCATAAAGGTCAATTTTCATAGGGAAAGAATAAAATATTTAGCACAAATAGTGAACTTCATTCCAACTAAACAAACTACCTCACTAATATCGTCATTATCTTTGAACAAAAAGTGTAGAAAGAATGAATCTTTTGAATTTATAAACCTTTGGTTGGAGCTCAAATGTAGTACTATTCTCAATTGCTTTCTTTACCTACAAAGCATAAAGATCAACTTTCATATGTAAAGAATAAAAGATTTAACACATTTAGTGAACTTCATTTCAACTAAACAAACTATCTCGCTAATATCGTCATTATCTTTGAACAAAAAGCGAAGAAATAAAGAAGGAAGCTTTCGAATTTATAGACCTTTCGGTGAAACTCAAATGTAGTACTATTCTAGTTGGAGCTCAAATGTAGTACTATTCTAGTTGGAGCTCAAATGTAGTACTATTCTTATTTACTTCTTCTCATGAATTCTAAGTAATAACCGAAAATATAACTTAATATACATTAAATAAAAATTGTATAACCGATGGTATAACCAAAGACTACACACTATTTACATAAATTTACCTCACAAATTCATCTTGGTAACACTTTAAGCCCAGACTTCTAATTTGGTGACACATCATTCACCAACCTATCCTAATTAACTTAGATTTAAAAATTAGGGATCAATGAAGGATGCCACATATGATAGAAATGTTATTAAGTTATAAGAGATATAGATTAATGACATTTACAAAGATATTAACGTAATTCTGTCTTGATTTAGATATAGCTAAATTAGATTAAAGCTCGTTTAAACAATCTCATAGCTCTAGCATGTCTTTGCAATTATGGCAGATTCGTAAGTTAATTGCAATGTAGTTCATTATGGAGAAGTAAAGGAAAAGGATGTAGAATGAGGGGTTATTCTGTTTAAAAATTTTTCTCCGAAAAGTGGTATAGTTGGGAACGAAAGAAGGTTCCATTTTCTTTCCTTTCCTCTAAATCAAGAACACAAACTAATTATCCCTTCTTTTTCTATTTTTTCTTACTTTCCTTCTCTTCACTTTTCTTTCTTAAAAAACTCAAGAACATGACTTAAGTATGAAAACTTCAACTGTAAATAGATTGATTAGTGTTGCAAATCAAAGTGTGAACAATGCTGTGAATGTAAATAGTAGTTGTCACTTTAATATAGTGTGATGTTCCGAGTGAAGTGTTCAAATAAGAATGAATATTTAGGTGCGAATTAGAGACTTAATTTTGATCTTTTATTTATTTTATCGGATGGTTTATATTTTACCCTTTATTTTATTCATTAATGACTGTGATTTATTCTCACATAAATATCTATTCTCGTAACTCATCCCTGTGTTATTATATTAATTAACCACACATTTTCTTTAAACAATCGAACTAAACGTTGTTATTTTTATGAAATACATGGAAAATTATAAAATTATACGATGGTATATAAAAGTCGTATCTACTATAAACTTATAACTTGTATATATATGCATCTTGAGTCCTTGACCTCGATTCTCTCCACGAAACTGAAGGCATGAAATCCCTTCACTGAATAGAAAATTATTTCCTAAATTATTAAAAAACTAAAAAAAAAACATAGATAACGTTGTTTCAACTCATCCAGGTATCATTTTAGACTCATTTGGATACTTCAAATGCAGTTTCAGATGATATGGTATGACAAAATTCCGATCATCTTTTTGTGTCAAAACCGCGATTCCTCGTACGAAAGCAAACGAACCTGTACCCCCAACGACGATCAATTCATGATTCCCGTCTTTACCCATGTTTTTGGCTTGAATACTAACGCTACCTGAGTATTCGTGCGTATCAAAAGTAAGATAAATAATGTTGAATCCTGAGCGTGCAAATTGTTGAGCCGGGACGACAAACCCTTGAGCTTTCCCAATGACTCTAGAAGTATTCTTTGGTCCTTTGGTTAAAACACGGTGGAAGATCAAGGCTCCCGCGTCTTGTGGTGCCACCTTGTGCGTGTTTGGCACCATAGGAGTTTGCGGGTGCTGGATGTATAAAGATAAGGCCAACCACGGCTTTAAAGGCAGTTTTCTATGGGGTAGCGGTGAGAGGGTGGCCAGAAGTACGACGACAAGTACCGCTAATGTGACTAAAACACAAAATGTGAACTTGTTAGAAAACATAATTAAAATCTTGAGGACATTTAAGCTTTGTTTAAGGATTTATAAAGAGCCTTTTTAATGTTTTTTGACTACCTAAATCACCTTAATTTGCTACCAAATCCACCCACATAACATCATGCTAACAACTACAATACTAGTAACATAAGCAAGCTTGACCATAGTTTCAAACATCACACCAATCATTTGAATAATATAATACTCAAATAATGTGTATCAATATAATATGAATAAGCAAGAATTTAACTTTTAAAAGGGGAGAATTTAGAAACTTTAAGCTATACATTATCAACCAAATCTCAAGACTCTACTGAGATATACTAATACGTTGTAGCAAGAATCGGCAAATCTACAAAAGAATAAATAAATAACTCAATCTTAGTAAAACATAACGCGCAAAATAATCTTGGCAATTGATTAGAATTAATTACAGGTTAAGAATTATTTACGGTTCATTAATGCCTTATTAAAGAGGGGTATTTTGAAAAAATAAAGTCTCGTTCATTAATGACTGTCTATCCGGATGTAATTTATGGTTGTGTATATATATAAATGACCAAAATATGTACACCTATTAACAAGTTATTAACGATGTTACAAACAATTCTAATACGAAAAACAGTTCTCGTTTAAACTTTTCCCTATGCCTATTACGGGAGTGTTTGCTTTTGCATTTTAAAAGTGATTATGTGATATAAATTATAAGGGAATACATAAATCCCCTTGTTAAAATGTAAGTTAAAGACATTTTTTTAATTACGATACTTAATTGTCTATCACTTTAAAAAGAAGGGTTTAAATTTTCAAAATGTATTAAACTGTACCCCAAATGTTAATGTGTGTATCCATCTTCTAAAAATGTTGTTGTATGTATCAAACATTCAAAAAATGTGTTATTGTGTGTATTAAACTTTTTATTGTATGTATTAAACTTATACTTTTTTTGTTTTTTTATGTAATCAAAATACGTATAATAATAACAAATTAAATTTTCATACACACAATAACATTTTTGAAAGGTAGATACACACATTAACATTTCAAATATAGTTTAATACATTTTGAAGAACTAAACTTTAAACAGAATATATATAGCTAACAACCTAGGTTGTCTTGTGCTTGTCTATATGTCATATTGTATGATATATCCTTCATTCATTGTCAAAATCATACAAGGAGTTCATTAATGGTTTTGTGAGTTGTTGGTACTTGGTAGGCGCCGAGACCTACGCTTTGTTCTCGAGTTATATTTTGGAAGGGAAGGGAGGGGAAGGGAAGGAAATAATTAATGGTGGGTGTTCTTAAGTTTTTTTAAGGAGGGAAAGGAAGGGGAAGGGAGGGGGAAGGAGAGACAATTTTATCAATTTTAAGCTTTAAAACAATCCTCCACTTTTGGGATGATTGGGAGGGGGAGATTTTCCATCCTTCTCTTTCCTTCCCTTCCCTTTCCTCTCCTTCCCTTCCCTTCCCTTTCCTTCCTTTAAAAACTCGAGAACATACCGCTAAGCCAGCAGATTTTTTACTGTAGAAAGGGAATGTATCATGAAAGTGTATTGAAAAGCAACGGAAAAAAGATCTTTTGAAAAGATGTAACTTTTTACATTCTCGTGGCATTAGTCGCTGCATACGCTATTGCAAACATTACTTGAAAGAGTTAAGACAATTAATAGTTAGTGAGATCATCAATTTTATGGGTAACCTACCATAGGGTCCTCCGTTGACCGATCTCACAATTGTTAGGTTATTATCACGAACCAGATACAACTTTTTTAACTACCATGTTTACGCCACTAATTAAATAATTGAAAGACACAAATCAATGGAATAGTTCTAGTGAACTATTTAGCACTTTTCTTAGATCATTCGTATCACATCCCTTTTGGGTTGTGTAACCCAGCTTTTATATCAGTGTTATATGACCTTCTTCTTCTTTTTCATTTTTCAACCTAAAGGTTAGTATAGGGTGTGTTTGGTACACAATTTTTTTAAAGTTTTTTTGGAGCTGGTAGCTTTTTGTTTTGAAAAAAAAAGTTACAAGTCATGTACGGATGAAAAACCTAGAAGTTTTATTTTTAAACAAACAGCTCTAAAATAAAAAACTTCTTGAAGTAGCTTTTAAAACTAGTTTTAAGCTTTTCATAGACCAAATTACCTAAATACCCTCTTTAATTGTTTTATAGTTCTTCCTATTTTTATAATTTGTCTTTGTTTTTATCATTTTACACTATTTAGCTCAACTTCCTAACTAATTTTCCGAACATATATATAACTAAAATATACAGTTCAGCTATTTTCACTAAACACACCCATAGACTAACCTTTCCTTCCCTAGTTTTTCCCTGACTTATTTATAATTTTTTATTACACATTTAATTATGTAACAAAATATAATATTTATAAAATAAAATCAATAATAATAAATAATAATAAAATTTTCATTTATTAATAACACTTCGGTTACATCAAAATGGAGAATAATAATAATAAAAATAAATTTCAATCTTCGATTCCATACAACTTTTTAATCATCTCCTTCTTCATCAAAGCCGCCTTCAAAACTTATCCGTAAGGTGATTGTGTTAAAAGAATGATTAAAAGTCTTGAAATATAGTGTTTGTGAAACTAAAAAAATGATATTTGGTTGTTTACAAACTAACAATATTAAAAACAAACATTCTAACATTAATTATTTTAATGAAATCAACGCTAAAGAACATTTGATTGGTCATATTTTAGTTTCTTTTTTTTTCAAAATTAAACTAAATTAATTGGTGAACAACTGAAAAAACAATCTTTTGATTTTTTAATCTCATATAAAGTTCATTAGTTAACTATCAAAATTTCTAGCTTGTTCACTACAATTATTATAAACATTTTTTCTAATTTGTTCACTAGTGAACATTTTATTTTAATATTATGAAGGAGTTGTGGCCATTATAAATAGGGTTTAGTATATAAATATGTATTCAATTTATCACATTTTGCTATTGTGTGTACTCAACTTCAAAACTTACCATTTAGTATATCAAACCTTTAAAAGTTAGCATTTAATATACCAAACCTGCTGATGTGGCACCGGTTTCGCTGAACGTGGCGGATGACGTGTCAAATGAAATGGATTTTCTAATTTAGAAATATTCAAAATAAAATGATCTTTATTAAAAATATGATAAATAATAATTTAATACTAATAACAATAACAAGATGCACGCACAGATTTCCATACGAATTCATATGGTTCTTGACTTCTTTTTTCACGATTCACCGAAGGACACAATTTTATCTTCATCTAGTGGGATTTCTTTCAACTTCACATGATTTCAATCGATTACCAATTCCAGCAAATTTCCTACATGTCACAATCTGGGTTTCATTTTGGGTTCATATGAGTTCGATTTTAGGGTTTCGTTTTTGGGTTCAATTTTGATTCTCAGATCTTAGTTGTGGCTTCATCTTGGGCTATCCATTCATAAGATGTGTTCATACGATTTCAACAGGGCTCGATTTTGAGTCTGCCATTGTCAATGTTACAGTACTCATCTTCAAAGGTAAGAGATTTTGGTTTACATATTTTCTTGGTTTCAATCTTCAAAGGTAAGCGATTTCAACAAGGCTTGATTTTGGTTTAGACCTATTCTTGTTCTTCGAATAAGTCTTACAGATTTAGGGTTGTCTGTCACGATTTAGGATGATATTTTTTTATTTCTTGAAAAAAAAGAAGGTTCGAACATATCTGAAGTTAGGTGTTATTTAGTTCGAACAGATCTGGATTTGGGATATGAATGTTCTTCGTGTGCGCATGTGTTTTGATCGGGATTTTGGTTATGAATGTTCTTCGAACATATTTGAATTTGGGTGTTCCAAATGTGTTTTGATCGGTGTTCTTTATAATACATGTCGGGGTTTGTTCGGTTTTTCAAAATATATATTAGCAACGGAAGTATGAACAACAAAAGGTCTATGGCTTGTTATGCATAACATACACACAAACAAACATATATATCAACACTTGATATTTAGGTAACTTTTACAACCAAATATGCATGTGGTTTGGTTGTATCCAAAACTAAATATATAAACATATACAAGTTGCCAACAAGAAAATCCACAACTTTTCTAACAAAAGAAAAGTTGTCCATTTTCTTAAACAATACATACTCAAAAATAAAGTTTCTTAAAACTATGAATAAGTGGATCTGATACCACTGTTGGGGTTTGTTCGGTTTTTCAAAATACATATTAGCAACGAAAGCATGAACAACAATTTTAAACTTTTAAAACTCCCCACCAATGATCCATATGCAAGCCTTAAGAAACAAACCAACCATAGAGTGTTTAGAACTACAACCTTTGTAGCGTGATAAAACCGTTGGTGAAGTGATTGATCAATGAGAAGCCAAGTAGAGACTTACTCCAAGGTATCCACAAATCAATGAGTCCAACACCTCCAAGATGATAGTCTCTCCAACTCTTGAAGCTCACAAGCAAGCAAGACAACAACCTTGAACTAGATGTATATTTTGAGTATGTATGTATTACCACACTAGGCTTAAATGAAATAACACCAATACTAGAAAGTAAGGATGCCTTTTCAAGTTTAAAACACTTAGAACATTTCTAAAGAAGCGCAAAGGTGGTAGCATGCAAGTGTAACACAAAAAGGGACCACGCAAGTGACTTTAATAGCCAAGAAGCCAAAACAAGAGAGGGAGGCCCTTCCTTTGCTTCCTTTGGACGAAAATGAGAGGGGGAGGGTCCCCTCTTGCATTTTGCTTCCTTACTTGTCCCATACATGCATGTCTTGGTTAAGTCTTATGCAAGAATACACTATATGACCCCCTTTATGATTAATGTGGTAATTTCTAGATTTTCTTTTAAATATATAAAATATAATACTAGATATGTCATACCATGTATAAAATACATACTTCATTGTTACTAGTAACTCTTTACTTTTACAAATATATACACACAATTATATAATTGTTACTAGTAACAATTTACTTGTAACAAGTATATATTTATACATATATATATATACATATGTTTATATTTATGTATTTGATATGCATTATCTTATATCAATATATAAGAGTAATATTATCATTTCATATAAATAAGAATATAACAATGCATATGAACTTATATATATATATATAATGAGTTGGAAACATATTTAAATCATATTCAAATATGTAATTGGTGTTCATTGATTGTAAATGTATGACCCTATGGGTTTATTTATTATCAGTAATATCGTATTAATTTGTGTCTTGTGAACATAGAACCAACGGTATGAATGTTCTTCATATGAATATGAATGTTCTTAATAAGAATATAAATGTTCTTAAGAATTACTTATGTGGCAAATATGGAAAATGATGTGGATTTTGAAAAAAATATAAAATTAGTAAATTACCTGCTATCCGGAGAATAAGTTTCTTAATATATAAAATAGTAGAGGTTTGGAAGTCCAATACATCAAATGGTAAATTTGAAAGTCTGAGACATATAATAGCAAAATGTGACAACTTAAATACATTTTTGGTAACTAAACCTAAGAAGTTGTTATTGTTTACCGCCGAATAACACACAATAAATTTTGATTACATTCTAATATTACTTGTAAACAAACAAGTAAAACACGTGTTCACGTGATACAACTTATGTTTACATATGGACAAGATAAGAGAACACAAATCTAGTAATTCAAAATTAAACCTAAAAAATAGTAATGCATGAGATCTTGAACAAATAAAAAAACATAACTTAATAACCGGTACAAAATTTCCAATATAAAAAATTAACTAATTATCAAATTATTTTAAAGACCGTTATAAAATTGGGAGTCTCAAAAGTGGAATTACCATAGTTGCCAAATTACCACAGTTGATCTTAACCATTGGTTAAAAAGATCAAAGGATGAAAACGCTTCTCATCCTTCTCGTAAAAACAAAGTTTCTCGCATGAACCCTCACTCACACACACACACACACACACACACACACACATATATATATATATATATATATATATATATAGGGGAGGGTTCAAACGAGAACTGTTTTTCATACGAGAACTGCGAGAGCCAATCTTAATTGGCCGTTTATTTTGGATAATGGAATTCATGGATGAAGAGCGTGGGGGGATTGAGTGTGGCAGGGTGCATGTAAGGAATTCATGGGTAGGAAATCCAATTGAAGGAGGGGGAATTGGACGGCTAAGATTAGGTCTCGCTGTTCTCGTACGGATAACAGTTCTCGTTTGAACTTTTACCTATATATATATATATGTTGGGGATGTACTGTGAGACAAAACAAATTTAGAGAGAGAAGTACACAAGTTAGAAACTAAGAATTAAGTTTGTAGCTTTTCTTTGTTATTTGCGTGTTTAGGTTACTTTTTTATTATATGGGTTCTTGTAACCTACTCATATTTTTTTCATAAATAATGATATCATCGGTTGTGCTTGTGGTTTTTTCACAAGGGTTTTTAAGTTAAATCTTGTTCTCATTTTCTATTATTTATTCGTATTTCGTTATTACATAGTGTTACGAATCGAGACACCTAAAACAAGCGTTAGAATATAATGCGGATAACAAGAAAAAGACAAGAGCACAAGATATAACGTGGTTCGGTCGTCGGGTCACTACCTACGTCCACGGCCAGAACCAGAGACTTCTTTATTAACTGAGACTGTATTTGATGTGTACATATGACTGAACCCTAGGCTAGATATTTATAACCAAACAAGTAATCACAATGTTGCCCTAATTTTAATTAGGAAACAATAATTAAGCTAATTAAAAGATCGGCCAGCCGCCGCTCAACAAGAAAATAACTTGGGCTCCAAGCTGCCTGCTCCACGCTGTGGAGCATGTCCCCACGCCGAGCAACATCGGTGTTGCGCTTCGTGCACCTTTGCTTCACGCTGAGCACCATATGTTGCGCTCCGAGCACTCCTCCTGCACACCGAGCACCTTGTTTTTTCAGTTTCTAAATATCTTTCAAGTCTTTCAAGTCATTCAATAAAGTACTAATTAATTTAAATTAATCCTTTGATAGGCTTAAAATCAAGTGGCTTCAATTAAAACACCTTGAAAGGCTTGGAAGTTATTTGGAAATTGGAAAAAAGGAGTGCTTGGTGTGCTCTAGGGGCACACGGCATGGGGCTGTTCGAGGGTGTTCGGCGTGGGCCTCTACTCCACGGCGTGGAGCAGGCCCTATCAGCCCAAGGTTGGTTTCTTCTTGTGCGGCGGCTGAGAGATCTTCCATATATGTCAATGTATTATTTCATAATTAAGATTAGGGCAACATTAGGGTTTCCTTGTTTGGTTATAAATATCTAGCCTAGGGTTCAATCATATGTACATCAAACACTCTTAATAATAAAAAAGTCTCTGGTTACTGCCCGTGGACGTAGGTTGTGACCCTTACGACCGAACCACGTTATATCTTGTGTCCTTGCCTTGTTCTTGTTATCCGCATTATATTCTAACACTTGTTTTAGGTGTCTCGATCCTAACATAGAGGTGGCAAGGTAGGTTGTTTGAATAATCGGTCAAGATGGCGTTGACATGCTACCACTTTTATGTTGATTTCAACATTTTTAGTCATCTATATAACAAACTAATGTGTTATGATTACAAAAATAATATCAATTTAATAATAGTCTAAATGCTTGAATACTCACTAATGGTGAGCTTTGGGTGACTTTTAACATATGTGACCTATTTGACCGTTTTCTTTTTACCTAAATTTTGTTTTTTAAACCATTTAACCCTTAATAGCACAACTAAAATAAACCAGTTGATTATTATTTGGCCTCCGCATAGGTTGTTTAGCGAGTCATTGAGAAGTTCATAAAGATTTAGTTTAGAAGCTGAAAATTCAGACAGGAAGAAATGACATATTTACCATGATTTGTAACCATTTAGGACTCATCCCGAGAAGATGGAAGAAAAAAGTAACAAAATAATCAAGTTTACCTAATTGTTAAATATTGTACTTAGAAGATGTGAAAATAGTGATAAGACATTTTATATCTTTAAAAATAAACACCACTCAATTCCTCCACGAAATAAAGAATTTTTTTTATATTTATTCATATTGCATCCTCTTGTAGGGTTATGGTTGTATATATTCTATTAGATATTAAGTCTCAAGTTCGCTTTGGAGTTGTTACAATTCATGGGTGCAGGTTGCTTATAGATAGTTTTAAAAGTTGCTTATAGATAGTTTTAAAAGTTGACTTTATTATCTTTGATCTTTTTGGTTTTGTTTTGTAAGATGTTTCTAGAAGTCTTTTATTTTACGGTCTTAACCTTTGATAAATGTTTAATAATATATATCTTTGCTTTTCAAAAAAAAAACTCTAAAATGAATAGCTAAGTTCGTCTTGAATAAGCTTTTGTTATAATTATTTATTTGTATTTGTGTGATATCTTAAGGGAAATAGTCTATCTACTATTGGATAAAAGAACTATTGTTTACATTTTACTTTTCAAATAATCTATTGTTGAATATGATGTTGATTTACCATCTTTTATTCAAGATTAGATAAGGATAATAAATCGTGATTTATGATTATCTTTTTATTTTTTATTTTATTCACATATTACGATTACTCGACATCTATTTATATAAATATTTATGGTTCAAGCATTCTTCAAACCAACCCGACGGATCTCTAACATAGTATATATTAAAATAATAAAGAAATAGAGTAAGATTGAGTAGCTATATTAAGTTTTTGGATGGATGGGAAGAAAGCATAAAGTGATGTGACGTTGATATGACACACGAGTTAGGTAACCTGATTGGGTTGCTATGTGGATGGTCTAACCTGACACTTGTATTCCACATATAGTTTTTAATTTATATCATATCAAAGTCAAGGATTAAGATTCTCTTGTTTTGTTGTCAAAGATGATAGTGAGACCTACAAAGGTATTCATTCTTAACTTAAAATACATGACTTACTTTCATGTTTATGAGAGAACATGATTTGTTATGTTTCGCTACAACATAAAAAGATCTTAACTCAAAAGCTAAATATTGTTAGCCACTTTTAAATATCATTATCATTTTTCTAAGTTATATATGTTATTTTGGTTCTTAGTATAAGTTTTATGACATAATTAGACTTAAGTTAATTATTGTTATATTGGTATTTTGTCACACAAATCGGTTATTAGAAAACCGATTTGTTAACTCCCACAAAAACTGGTGGTTACTACCCCAAGCACACACCCAAGATCTATAAATATGTGTAAGTGGGTTTGTGAAACAGTGTGTGATCATTATCAAGTTTATATATATATATATATATATATATATATATATATATATATATATATATATATATATATATATATATATATATCTTCTTCTCGGTTTTCATTCATCCATACATACTATTGATTCTCAAACACAATGCAATCCTCCATGTTCAATATCGAAAGTTGAGTTCACTTTGATCAAAACAATGATCAAAATCGTGTAACCCGACATCAAACATGGTATCCGAGCTGAAGGAATGATCAAATGGGTAAAAGCATGCAAGGATCAAAGCTTTCTTGAAGAAGATTCAAGAGGAGCATAGGATTGGCGAATCTCCTGAGAGGTTGGAGTCTCAACGGAGAAATTGGGCACAAAAGAAGTCGTAGACCAACATGTTACTAGCGCTACAACAAAGGGAATTTCGCATGGAATTTCCCAACTAGGAGGATTAGTACTATGTTGGATGACGGTCACCCCACGACACAAGGAAGTATGGATCGAGATTCTACTCCTCTCCAACTATACCTTCAAGCTTATGTTGAAAAAAGGATCAATGGTGAATATTTGATCGAAGGCACAGAAAATGTTAATTGGAACAATATTTGGTATGTGAACTCAAAATTTATGAGACACATGTCACTCAACCGTGAGTTATTCACGAAGTTCAAGGCTTGTTATACTATTAACAAGGAGGACCAACAAATTAACATTCATAGTGTTGGAGAGATCGAGTTACATACAAATGAGAGGACTTTCTGGGTCCCTTATGTCTCATATTCACCCGAGATCAACATCCATATTTTAAGTCTTAGCCAATTGATCTTACAAGGCTTTGAGTAGAGATAAAAGACTCAAAATGTTTGATCTCACACATGTGTCACTACAATAAAAATGGTTTGTTGAGGCGACACATTTTCGTCGTAAATATCTTAATTGTCGCCCAAAAAGGTTTTTTGAGGCGACATGTTGCCTCAAAAAGTACGCCGCAAAAAATTTGTTCCAAAAACTTATTTGCGGCGAAAAATCGTTAACATTGTCTAGTCCACAGGGCCTTTTGCGGCGACATATGTCGCCTCGAAAACTTTTCGTCTCAAAAAGTCATTTTTCTAGTAGTGTGTGCCGAAAAAGATAAAGAAGAAGATGATCCAAGTATGTCAACTTCAAGAACCAACCTCGAGACTAACCAATCTTCAATTGAAATGGAGGCATTTCAAGGAAGGATGAAATCGAGATTGATGGAGTTCAAGTTCCTATTGTTGTTGAAACCATAGATGATTTTGTTCCCTTCATGGTACTAGCAAATGCAGATCGAATTTGTTTCAAAGATAAGTATTATTCAAAAGAAAGTTTGAACAAGTCATCGGTTGGTTTCATAAAATAAGAAAGGGTCAAGAAATACCGATACCACCGAAATTGGCCGGGTTAAAAATTTGCCTACTCGACTTGTATAAGTTGATCATAAGATCGGGAGGCCACGAGACGAGCATTAAAGACAACGAATTGGATGAGATAGCCATGAGTTTCGGGTATCCATGTTGCTACGCACAAGCCTTTTTATGAAATATAGGAGAAGTATCTCAAGATTACTATCAAGTTGCTTTGAAGAAATTTGCAAGGCCATCGAGTCAAGAAGATCGTGTGGAAGAAGGTCTCAAGGTCTTAGATCAATCAAGGCCCAAGATTGATCCATGTAATGCGAGATGAGAAAGTGGAGGAAAGGCGTTGCAACAACTCGAGGAAAGCAAGGTCAAGATAATGATAAGGAAGATCCGAACATAGTCGAGTACTATTCGAAAGAAGATCATGGTGCAAGTGGCTACGAAGTCGATGACTATGTCATCTTGACTTGAAGATCGAAAGAAGACCCTAAAGAAAAATGACATGATATTTAAGGGGGCACATTGTTAGCCACTTTTAAATATCATTATCATTTTTATAAGTTATCTATGTTAATTTGGTTCTTAGTATAAGTTTTATGACATAATTAGACTTTAGTTTATTATTGTTATGTTGGTATTTTGTCACACAAATCGGTTATTAGAAAACCGATTTGTTAACTCCATGAAAACCGACTTGTCGATTACTAGCCCAAGCACACACCCACGATCTATAAGTATGTGTAAGTGGGTTTGTGAAACATTGTCTGTGATCATTATCAAGTTTATATATATATATATATATATATATCTTATTCTCGGTTTTCATTCATTCATACATACAATTGATTCTCAAACTCAATGCAATCCTCCATGTTCAATATCAAAAGCCGAGTTCAATTTTGATCGAAACAATGATCAAAATCATGTAACCTGACATCGATCAAATACAACCATATATAAAACCCAATTATATGCAATCGTTTATGCTACACTACTTTGATTGAACAATATAACCTCCAGCTCTTTCAATGAAAACTTCAAATCTACCCCCGATCATCATCTCCTGATGTACCACATTAAGGAACCTCATAAGCTTTATCTGATGCATGTGAAGTTTTGAAAACCAAAGTTTGCAGCCTATTCGTGGCATCGTGTGCGTCAATACATCTCGAATCTTAACCACAATAGTCCACATCATCATCTTCTTGACTCATAATAAAAACACAAACCGGGTGGATCATGAAGTTGTAGACATTGAAGTGGTAGGAAAGAACCTGAATTGGGTTCTTACTGACTTGACAAGGTTGGGTGCGGTTGTGTTTTATCGATCTGTGGACAAATAAAGTGAACGAATGTGGGTGTGGATGGATGGTGGCTAAAGTGAGGCAGGTGGGACACTCTGCGCAATATTTGTGCAAGTTAAACATACAGATGGTGCAATTGAACCTTGTGAAGGTTCGAGAAATCTCTACACAATATACTAGCAGTGTACCCGGTGCTGCAACAAATAGTTTATGTTTTACAATACATCACTTTCGAGAATATAATGATATGTTATCCGTGCAATTCAATGTTACGAAAAAGTTTTATACATCAACATATTCGTTTTTTCAAAAAAAAATTATTTGCATCAACTATTTTATTAATTTTAAAATAAATTCTAAAATACATTAAAATAAGAAAAAAAATTTATATTTATGAAATAAGAAGAGATAAGTTAATAAGATTTTGAGAATTATGTTGATGTGGGTGGATAATTGTGTTTATGTGAGAGAGTGTGTTAGTTTAGGAGAATATTTTTTAAATAAATAAAAGGTTAAAGTAAACTAGGAGAGAGAATGAAATAGTTACAGACTGAATGAATGAGATTAATTTAGATAAAATGAAATATCAATATTTTGTATTGATTAAATTTTAAGAACTCTTTATATTAGAGAGGAGAGGAAGTATTAAATAGTTTATATAGTAGTAGTAGTAGTATATATGGAAAAGTTCAAACGAGAACTATATTTCGTACGAGAACTACAAGAATCAATTTTAGCCGTCCAATTCCCTCTCTTTCAATTGGATTGCCCACCCATGAATTTCTTATATGCACCTTGCCACACTCAATCTTCTCATGCTCTTCATCCATGAATTCCATTTACCACTTGAATGACCAAGATTGGTTCTCGCAGTTCTCATACAAAAAACAGTCCTCGTTTGAACCCTCGGATATATATATATATATATATATATATATATATATATATATATATATATATATATATATATATATAGAGAGAGAGAGAGAGAGAGAGGAGGATTCAAACGAAAACTATTTTTCGTATGAGAACTGCGAGAACCAATCTTAGCCCTTGATTAAACTTAATCTAGCGGCTCATTAAAGCTTCATTAATGACTCATTAATGGATCATTAATGACTCCTTAATGGATCATTAATGACACATTAATGAAGGTTATTTCAGGAAAATCAAGCCTCACAAATTAATGACGGCTCATTCGAACGTAATTCACGGTTGAGTAAATATATACATTATCAAAATACCCCTATTAATGAGTCATTAATGGCGTTAAAGACAGTTTTCGTAGTTATCGTACAAAAAACAGTTCTCGTTTGAACTTTTGCATATATATATATATATATATATCTATACTAATATATAAAGCATTTAACACTCTCTCTTCTAAATGTCTTAATCTCTTAAGTTTTAAGTCATTTGATATTACTAACTTACCCCTTATTTAAATCTTAAAAAGAAACCATTGAATACCATTTTAATAACTAAATCTTCTATAAAAATAATGTTTAAAAATATCAACTCAATACAAATTAAATTTCAACCTATAAGATATTACACAAATTAAAAATTGAATAAAAACCTCCATAGAAATATTATTTTAAATATTATATCATATACCAAATAATTTAATTAAAGTATTAAAAAATTCGTATAACTAAACTTATAAACTTGATAACATGTAACCGAATTTATAAACACTCATATAAGTAAAATAAAAAGTTTAATATAAAATATATTTAATATTATTTTACTTGAACTCTTAAATTTTAAGTAATACAAAATTACCAATATAGTCTTAAATATATTTACATTTTTTAAAATACACCAACCCAACCATTAATATATTATATTATCTCATACCTACACAATTTCTCATTCAAATCAACACAATTCACCAAGTCCTTGATATGTTTTTATCATCTTATTTTATAAGTAGAGATTGTTTTTTTTCTTATTTTATTGCTTTTCAAAGGTTAATTTAGAAATTAATGAAAGAGTTGATAGATAATAAAGAAATAAGTAAAATGGAAAAGAAGGAAACAAAATGAACATACTGTAAATGGAAATTATTCGACGTCATCATAGTGTGTGTATACCATACCCTACGTTACCGAAAACGGACATGTTATCGAGAATGAATTAGTTATTGTCGCCGCATTGCGCGGGTAACATGCTAGTATGTATATATATATATATATATATGTGGGAGGGTTTATGCGAAAAGTTTCTTAATTGCGAAAAGTACGAGAAGTAATCCTGACCTCTTATTTGTATTTGATCTAATAGCTTATATTAATCTTATTTTTTTATTTTTTTAATTCAAAAGGTACAATAGTAAACAAATATTTTTTCTCTTTTCAATCTATTTCTCTCTCTTCTCCAATTTTTAAACAAAATAAATTAGAAATAATTTTATAATAAATTTACGGTGTTCAACGATGATCAACACCTAAAAAAATTTACTATTTTTTAATTATTCAATGTTATGTTCATTATTTTATTCACTAATAAACTCTTGCTTTATATTGTTTTAGTGATCTTTTTTTTTTCAAATTAATTATTTTTTCTATTTTGATTTTTTCTACTTATTTTTAAGATCCTCTTTATTCTTTGTGAAAAGTAGTGGGTATTTATTAATAGATTATAATAAACTATAATAAAAAAATTAATGAATGTTCAATAATAAAAAAATATTGTACACAACTAATAAAACAATCAACTCATGGATGTTTAATAATAAAACAAACTATGTTCAATTATAAACAAAATTCTGAACAAAGAAAAAACTATTAAACACAACCGATAAAATCTATATTCAATACCGAACATATTTTATAACCCGATCCAACTCATGGATGTTCATTAATAAACAACCCCAGATCCATAATAGAAAAATCAAGATCAACTATACAACAAACAAAATGAACAAAATCTTATTAACTCAAGCATAACCCGAGATTGAACAATCATAAACGACAAGGAAAAGTTTATTTTTGAAGACTAGTAGATATGAACAACGATCGAGAATAAAATTTTTAAAAATTATGTAAGTACTAAAACATAGAATTAAAAGAAAAATAAAAATAAAAAAACCATAGAAGACCAGCGTTGGTGGTGGAGCAACCATAGCGGTGGCCGTTCAAAAGGAGGGCAACAATGGTGGCTGTTCAATGGCTTCAAACCTATGTAGTAAAACAAGGGTCCATGACTTCAGATCTACGAGCGGCAACTATGATCGGCAAACTACGACCTGCGACTGTGACCGACAACTGGTCGGCTTTGGTCGTTCCCTTTGAAGATGGAGAGAGCGGGGCGATTCGTTTACATCAACGAGTGCAATGCCATTTTTGGTCGAGGCTTGATAATGAAGGCGGTCAGCAGTGGTGGACGATGGGTGGCTGTGCTGTGTTCTTAACAGTAGTGGTTGTGATGTGCGGCTCATCGGTCGTGGTTGGCGGAGGAGGAAGAGTTGGATGGGAGATCGGTGGTTGGCTGGCTATGAGGATGATAGACGGACAGGCGGCCGACTATGGAGATTATAGGAGGGCGGCTAACGGGAGAGACATGGTCACATGGATAGTAAATGAAATTAGGGTTAGATGTGTGTGGCATGAAGGAGTTATACGAGAGAGAGAGAGAGAGAGGTGAGAGGTATGTTTACTTGTTTAGTGACTATAATACCCTTTCTTGTTATTAATTAATACCATTTAATTTTCAATTATTTACAATTGCACCACAACCATTTATATCCATTGATCAAATAATCTAAGGGGGTGTTTGGTTCGTAGATTTTTTTCATGGGATTTGCATTCTGTCAAAGGATTTGCATTTCGCAGAATTTGCATTTGACAGGATAGTAAAATGGATTTGCATTTGGCAAAATGGTAAAATGGAAAATCCTTCATACAATGCATTTTGAAATACCATGGGGGGTGGATGCATTTGTAAAATCCCTTGAGTATGGGAATTTGAGGGATTTTAAAGAATTCCCAGCATTTAAAATCCCTTCCTTTTATTCCAACCAAACACAACATTTCCCAATATTTGAAATCTCATTCCCACGAAATACAGTGAACCAAACAGGGCCTAACGGTGAAGATTGCTTCTCGCACTTTTTGCAAAAAACTACTTTTCGCATAAACCTTCCCCCCTCTCTCTATACACACACATACACACACACACACACTACCATAGTACCTGTGCAATGCAACGGTTAGAAATAATTCATGCTCAATAACATATCCGTTTTTGATAACGTAAATCTATTATATTCATCGAACAATTTCCTAAATTTTGGGATAATGAAACAATAACACACACACACACACACTCACTAGTGTACATGCAAGTTAGGTGGCATCTAAATTCCATATACACCCCCACGTGTAAAAACCCCAATTAGGCATGCATACACACACATACGGTCATACATACATACGTACATACTATAAATTCTAATTCATTTTATTTAATAAACAAATTCACTTAATCACAATTAAATTGAAGCAATTAAAACACAATAAACACATACCGTAAGCCCGCTAATCTACTAGCCCTGGTTTACGGGTGATACAAATCTCCCCTCCTTAAGTGGATTCCGTCCTCGGAATCCTTTCCGGCTCAAATAACTGGGGATACCTATCTTTCATTTCCGCCTCAGTCTCCCAGGTTAAATCAGAACCTAGACCGTGTTTCCATTTGACCAATACCATAGGTATCTGCTTCTTTCGAAGTTTGGTCACCTTTCGATCTAGCAGTTCAATCGGTTCCTCTATCAGTCTCTTCTTAGAATCAACTTTCAACTCATGCATTGGGAGAATCTGGCTTTCATCATCAATCTTACATTTCCTCAGATAACAGACGTTAAATGTATCATGAATCCCAGCAAGCTCTGTAGGAAGATCTAATGTAACTGCTTGATCATTCACAACCTGACGGATACGGAAAGGACCGATGAAACGGGGAGCCAACTTCGCACGTTTGCCGAAGCGAATTACACCTTTCCATGGTGAAACTTTCAAGTATACCAATTCCCCCACCTCAAACTTTACTGGACGTCGTTTCGGATCAGCATACATTCTTTGTCTATCTCTGGCTGCTTTCAATTTATCTTTGTCTATAGCAACCTTATCTGTAGTCAATTGTACTATCTTAGGACCTGAAAACTGTTTCTCACCTGCCTCTAACCAACATGTCGGAGTACGGCAACGGCGACCGTACAACATTTCATACGGAGGCATTCCAATACTGGAGTGATGAGAATTATTATATGCAAATTCTACTAATGGCAGGTGTGAATCCCAAGATCCACCATACTCTAGTACACAGGCTCGCAACATATCCTCGAGTGTCTGTATGGTTCGTTCAGTCTGACCGTCTGTCTGAGGATGATAGGCTGTACTCAAATTAAGTCTAGTTCCCAATTCTATTTGCAAACTCCTCTAGAAATTTGATACAAACCTTGAATCTCTATCAGACACAATTGATAACGGTATACCATGTCTCGCAATGATCTCATCTATGTATAGTTGTGCCAGTTTACTCAACGAAGCTGTTTCACAGGTGGCTAGAAAATGTGCACTCTTTGTCAAACGATCCACTATCACCCATATCATATCATGATTCCTCTGAGTTCGTGGTAATTTTGTTACAAAATCCATTGTGATGTGCTCCCATTTCCACTCAGGAATCTCTAACTGCTTTAAAGACCCATAAAGTCTTTGATGTTCTGCCTTCACGTGCGCACAAATATGACACGATTCCACAAAATGTGCCACATCTGCTTTCATCGTAGGCCACTAGTAAAGCACTTTCAGATCGTTATACATTTTAGTGCTTCCTGGGTGTGCGGACAATCTCGACCCGTGTGCTTCTGTCAAAATTAATTGTCTCAATTCTCCAAGCTTAGGCACCCACTCACGAGCTTTGAATGTTTTTAATCCACGAGAATCGTCATTCAATTCGTCTTTTCTCTTTTTCATTAACTCAGTCTTTAAATTTTCTTCTTTAAGGGCTTCCAACTGAGTAGACTTCAATCTATCTATCAATCAGATACTATCTCAATTCGCATAAACTGAATAGGACTTCCATTTCCTTTTCGACTCAGGGCATCTGCCACAACATTCGCCTTTCCCGGCTGATATATGATCTCGAAGTCATAATCTTTTATCAATTCTACCCAGTGTCTCTGTCTCATATTCAATTCTTTCTGAGTAAACACATACTGCAGGCTCTTATGATCTGTACATATCACGCATTTGGTGCCGTACAAGTAATGTCTCCACAGTTTGAGCGCAAATACTACTGCTGCTAGCTCCAAGTCGTGAGTCGGGTAGTTCTTTTCATGTGGTTTCAATTGTCTGGAAGCATAAGCAATTACCCGATCTCTCTACATTAATACACACCCTAAACCAGCCAATGATGCATCACAATATACTGTAAAATCTTCAGATCCACTTGGCAAAGCAAGGATTGGAGCTTGACACAATAGTTCTTTTAATATCTTGAAGGCCTTGTCTTGTTCGTTACCCCACATAAATTTTACATCCTTCCGGGTCAATTTGGTTAACGGACCCGTAATCTTAGAAAAATCTTTGATGAATCTGCGGTAGTATCCAGCCAATCCTAGAAAACTCTTTATCTCTGATGGTGTTCTTGGAGCATTCCAACTCATTACTGCCTCTACCTTCGAAGGATCCACCTTTACCCCTTCCTTACAAATTATATGCCCTAAAAACTGAACTTCTCTTAACCAGAACTCACATTTCGAGAATTTTGCATACAACTGTTCTTTCTTCAGAATTTCCAAGATCTGTCTCAAATGCTGCTCATGCTCTATCTCAGTCTTTGAATAAATTAAAATGTCATCAATGAAGACAATAACAAACTTATCAAGAAATGGTCGAAAGACTCTGTTCATGAGATCCATAAATATTGCTGGTGCGTTGGTTAGACCGAATGGCATAACCAGGAACTCGTAATGACCATATCGCGTACGGAAAGCTGTCTTTGCCACATCTTCCTTTGACACCCTTACCTGATGGTAACCCGATCTTAAATCAATCTTCGAGAAGAAAGAAGCTCCCTGTAGTTGATCGAACAAATCATCAATTCTGGGTAACGGGTATTTATTCTTTATCGTTCTCTTGTTCAATTCGCGATAATCAATGCACATACGTAAAGTACCATCTTTCTTCTTTACAAATAATACTGGCGCACCCCACGGTGATGAACTTGGACGGATAAACCCTTTATCTAACAAGTCTTGAATTTGTGTCATCATTTCTCGACTTTTTGAAGGTGCCAGTCTGTTTGGTGCTTTGGTCACTGGTCGGGAACCCGGAATCAAATCTATCTTGAATTCTACCTCTCTAACTGGAGGCAGCCTAGGTAATTCTTCTGGAAACACCTCCGGGTATTACGTTACCACCCGGATGTCTGTCATAGCTTGTTTCTCTTTCTTTCCATCAATCACATATGCTATAAACGATTCACAACCTTTACTCAATGCTTTCTTTGCCTTTAAACACGAAATCATTGAAATTGAAGACCCGACTTTCTCACCCCTTGCTAATACCCTTGTACCACCCGCTAATGGGAACGAGATCAACTTCTTGTGGCATTTTATACTTGCTTGATTCAGACTTAACCAATCCATCCCCAAGACAACATCAAAACCAGATAAAGGCATGACAAGAAAGTAAACAGGAAAACATACACCATCAATATCAATTTTAGCTCCAGCCATAGTAGACGTGACTGGAACCATCATGCCATCTGCTACTTCTATCTCTAAGGTATTAGCAAGTTTAATAACAGGTATATTTAATAAACCACAAAACTCCACAGACACAAAAGAGCGATTAGCTCCATAATCAAATAATACTCTTGCAGGGATAGAGTTAATCAGGAACATACCGGTTATGACATCGTCAGTGGTGGTGGCATCCTCCATCGTCATCTTAAAAGCCCTACCCTGAGTAGTAGGTGGATTCTTTCTCTTCTGACTAGCTGAAGATGATCCCCCAGCTGTCCCCGCCACTGCTGCAGATCCCACTCTCTTTCCCACAGGGCACTCTCCCACTCTGTGCCCTTCTTTCTGGCAGTTCCAACAGACACTGCACGGGAATGTGCAATCCTTCAGTTCATGGCCAAACTGACCACATTTAACACACCTTCTTGTTTGGGGCGTACACTGCCCATTGTGGTATGACTTACACCGACTACACCACGGTGCCCTCTGTGTTGACCCACAAACATTCGACCTTCTACTTTGATTTCCCTGTTTATATCCACTGCCTTGCCCACCCCGCCTCGGTTGGGAATTATAATGATCGATCTTTGATTTTTGTTGGGCAATCTTTTCCCCATTCCACTTATTCCTAGCAATTAAATCCCCTTCTGCTATCTTTTCCAAGTTGAATGCTTGTGATAAGGTAGTAGCCCATCTAGTGGCGCTACGGAGATCAGGATGTAGTGCTCCAACAAAGTGAGCAATCTTTGACTCCTCGTTTGGTACCCAATGCTTAACAAATCTCATTTTCTGATTAAATTGTTTAATCAGATCATCCACTGTCATATTTACGGTCATTTGCAAGTCCATAAATTCTTTCTTGATCTTCGCAACTTCAAATGTACCACAGTATTGTTCACAAAGTTTCTCTTGGAATTGCCTCCAAGTAATGCTTTCCTGTTGTTGTTCAGTAAAATGGCCTGTGATTTAATCCCACCAAACCATAGCATCACCTTTCAGCATCCTTGATGCATACTTCACCTTCAGTTCGTTTTCACAGTTACAGGCATTTAGTGCCTTTACCATTTCCCTTAGCCAGTTCAGGGTTATGTTAGGGTCAGAACTTCCACTGTATTCCGAAGGCTTACAGTCAAGGAATTGTTTATATGTGCACGGCTGCTTAAACCCGGGAAACGCAAAAGGGTAAGCTCCCTGTTGTGGATATGGATAATAGAACGGTTGTTGCATTATCTGTGTCACTGGTGGTAGGGGCATTGATACTGGTGGTACGGTTGCTTGAGTAAAGATCGCAGTTGATACTGGAGGTTGTTCAGTTTGGGTCAACCTTTGTTCCAGGTTATTTATCTTAGCTCTAAGATCCATCAGTTCATTCTCTAGTTTGAATATATACTCGCTTTGATCTTCTTCCTGTTCTTGGTCAGATGTTCCTGCTCGGTTAGTAGCATCCAATTCATCTATCACCGGTGCCTCTGCAGATGATTGAGTAACAGGGGGAAGGATAGGGGTCTCTCTTTCAGCCATATCTCTTACAATCACATCATCTCACAACTTATTAGCATAAACCGTTAGTACTGCAAATACTAACTACTATAAACAACTCTAACTCACTCTAATTCCCCCTAAAGGAAAGTTTGACCTGTCACGAGCCAAGATTTGTGAATGCAAACACTCTAGCCGTGCCTGCATCGGCAAACCAAGGCTCTGATACCAAACTGTAACACCGTAAAATCTAAGCCATTTTTTTAAATTGTGCTGCGGAAGCTTTGATTAACTTTAAACATTCATACCATTTATAAATAATTACAAATATACATAAACAAAATGTCTGTTCTTAAAATACAACATCCATAAGTCTGTGTTACAAAATAAACTGGCTCGTTTCATTTTAAATCTAGTCATCAGAGTCAAGTCAACTTTTCCTTCCACGAGCACTCACAAACACAAACCTGCAAAAAGCAATAACTGTGGGGAATTAGCACAAAGCTAAGTTAGTAGAGGCTAAACCCAAAAGGCAAACATCAAGCCAAAACTAATCATGTAATCACAACTCTAAGAAGACCGGCTGTTCGGCGCAGAACCTACAACCAATGCCGGACAAAGCAAAGGTTTACCGATAGCCCTCTACTGAGTTGGCATAGTGAAATCCCACTCTGAAGCAACATATGCAACATTAAGGCTACCACTGTTCAACCAACCAGTAAACGAGCCCAGCCTAATTCCACGTATAGCTGACTTCTCAAACGCAACTCAAAATCATACTAAGAGTGCGTATCGAACAAATAGTCATGCAATAGACATCAATAATATATAACACTCAACCGTTTCAGTATCAAACCTTCACATACAATCATGCCTTACATCAGTAATATTAAACACAATCTTTACCATTCGCATCCAACATCCACTCACCTTTCAATCTCAGATGAAGCACTCATAATTCTTATGTTACCGAGCCTTTTGATTTCCTGAAAACATAATAACAACCAATCAGTCCAAATCTCATGAATATATCTCATCATATATTTATAATTCATTCATAACATTTAATAATCAATAAACAAATACAATTGAAACTCAAAAGTATCGGATTTCAAAACTATCGGATTCTCTCTCTCGGATTCTTGAAAATCCGCAACCAAGGTATCGGATTTCCTAAAATCCGCAACTATCTAAGGATTTCACAACTATCGGATTTAGGAATCCGATGGGTTCCAATCTCTGTTTTGTCTTAATCGGATTTCAAGTTTCCAAAATCGTAAGTATCGGATTTTACTAAGTCCCGGATTTAGGGTATCGGATTTCATTATTCGGATTTCATTGTTCCTCTATATATATATCAATCGGATTTAGAGTTGTCATAAACCAAGTATCGGTTTTCAATACTTCCGAATTTAAGGATTCGGATTTCTACCTTCGGATTTCATAAGAATCGGTTTTAGTCACAATCGGTTTTCCTATTTTCCACAATCCGAGAACATCGTAGTTTCACCAAGAACTCTTAAACCCAGATTTCATAATACACATCAATTCATATCGGATCATAATTTTAACATTTTAAAACACATTTTCATGCAAAGGATTATCATATAACATATAATATAAACACACAAAATCATCAAACCACATTCTATCAAAAACCGATTATAATGTTCTTAACATGCAATCTTTAAACTAAACATATATCATGTTTTAAATCAAGTATATCATCTAAGAAGAAAGATATTAGGATAACTTAAGCACACCAACCTTAATCCTTGATCACACACAATGAAAAATGGAATTCCGATTCCTTTCCTTCTTCTTCGGTTTTCTTGACAGAGAACAAAGCACACACACACACACACTTTCTAAATTTTGGGATAATGAAACAATAACACACACACACACTCACTAGTATACATGCAAGTTAGGTGGCATCTAAATTCTGTATACACCCCCACGTGTAAAAACCCCAATTAGGCATGCATACACACACATACAGTCATACATACATACGTACATACTATAAATTCTAATTCATTTTATTTAATAAACTAATTCACTTAATCACAATTAAATTGAAGCAATTAAAACACAATAAACACATACCGTAAGCCCGCTAATCTACTAGCCCTGGTTTACGGGTGTTACAGGGAATATAGAAATCATAATTTTAGTCTTGCTATTATTCTTTCCTTGTATTTCTCAATCCTCTCCTTGTTTAGAGGATTTTATTTAGAGATAGGATTTTAGCTGGGCTTTATATATATCTCTTGTTCTCTCCTGCGATGGGTCATCAGAAAATAATACAACAAAACCTTTTCAATTGATTTCTGTTTCATCAAATCCTAGATGGTATCAGAGCAGGTTCTCAATGACCGCTCTCGATTGATCATTAACCTTAAAGATGGCAGAAGGTGACAACAACAAAGGGGCGGGTAGTAGCGGTATCATACACGATTCACCCTACTACCTTTATCCATCAGATTACCCCAAACAATTACACGTCAATGAACTCCTCACCGACAACAACTGTGCAGATTGGAGCCAAGAGATGACAAACTTCCTCTTTGCAAAGAATAAGATAGAGTTTGTCGATGGTACGATAAACAAACTAGAGAAAATATCCAAGGACTACATACCATTGATGCGTGTCGATGCTATGATTAAGGGATGGCTAATGACTGCCATGGAAAAGAACATAAGGAACAGTGTTAAATATGTAGATACAACGTCAAAGATGTGGTCCGATCTGAATGAACGTTTCGGGAAGGAAAGTGCCCCTAGGGCATATGAATTGAAGCAAAACATAGCCTCTGCGAGACAAAACGGCGCTTCCGTGTCCACGTTTTTCACCGAGTTGCGATCTATATGGGACGAAGCTCAATCTGTGCAACCCTTCCCGCGCTGCATCTGCAACAAATGTGATTGTAATATTGGAAAAACGATCAATGAGTACCAAGATAAGGAACGTCTTTATGAATTTCTTATGGGTTTGGATAATGAGTTTTCGGTTATTAAAACTCAGATCCTAGCCACGAAACCGACTCCTGCTCTAGGTATGGCATATCACATGGTGGCCGAAGATGAGAGGCATAGAGCTATCTCGAATGAAAATGTGAATTCCCATGAACCCGCTGCATTTAAAGCCTTCCAGAAACGGAATGGTCCAATCATCTCGAACAAAGAAAAAAGTGTAACAAAGGCTGTCAAGGAAGGAATTGAACATTGCAGTGAATGCAATAGAGATGGCCATAAACGTGAAGGATGTTTCAAGTTGATCAGGTATCCGGATTGGTGGCCCGGGAAGAAGGGAGAAAAGACCAAAGCCAAGGTTGCGTGTGTTAAGCCAGAGACATCTACTATTCCAGGATTAACATACGAAGATTATCAAATCTTTGTGAAGCAATTTTCTGGATCGACTAACGGTAAAATTACCAAACCCGCCGCTAACATGGCTCATAAAGAAGATACTGAAGTTGAGTGGATCATTGATTCAGGTTGCACAGAATATATAACTCACCTATCTCATATTCTTGACAACAAGAAATCCACCTCTCTTGAGGAACTTGTTGTCATTCCCAGTGGTGACTCAATTCCGGTTAAAGGAAAAGGGGATCACACCCTTCGTGGAGGAGCCAAAGTGAAAGGGGTCCTTTATATCCCTGAATTTAAATGCAATCTTCTTTCTGTTAGTCGCCTTTGCCACGACCTACAATGTTCCATATCTTTCTTCCCTAATTTTTGTGTTATGCAGGGCCTACAGAGGAGGAACTGGATTAGTGCGGGTAGGTGCGAGGGGGGACTATACCGGATGAAGATGGTTGAAGGAAGAAAAGCGATGGCTACTACAGTTGAGACATGGCACAAAAGACTTGGACATGCCTCAAAAGGGAAGCTCGCTAAAGTTGATTTCCTTACAACAAGTATTGTTGATTTTGATAATTTTTGTGATTCGTGTGCTAGAGCCAAACACACTAGAACACCTTTTCCTTCTAGTTATATAAAGACTATTGCTCCTTTTGAATTAATTCAGTGACATATGGGGAGGTTATCGGGTTCCGTCATATACTAAGGCGAACTATTTTCTTACTATAGTAGACGATTTTAGTAGGGCGGTCTGGATGTTTCTCATTAAACATAAAAGTGAGGCTAGCAAATGCTTATTGGATTTTCACAAGATGGTTGAAACCCAATTTGAAAGGCAAATCAAGAGAATAAGATCCGACAATGGTGGGGAATTCACGTCTAATGACATGGTAAATTTTTATAATGAGAAAGGGATCTTATTAGAAACATCTTGCCCACACACTCCTCAACAAAATGGTGTTGTAGAAAGAAAGCACAGACATTTACTTGAAACTGCTCGAGCCTTACGGTTTGAAGCAAATCTTCCTAAACAATTTTGGGGAGAATGTGTTTTAACAGTGGCTTTTGTGACTAATCGCCTTCCTTCTAAGGTCATTAAAAATAAAAATCCATTTGAGCTGATTTGGAATCAAAAACCAGATTATAATTCTTTAAAGGTTTTTAGGTGTCTCACATATTTCACAAACAACAACACCAAAGGAGACAAGTTTGAAGAAAGGGGGAAGCCAGGAGTTTTTCTTGGCTATCCACATGGGATTAAGGGTTATAAAATTCTTGATCTCAAAACCAGAAAAATAATAGTTAGTAAAAATGTTGAATTCTATGAACAAAAGTTTCCCTTCAAGGGTGTTCAAGACATCAATGGAGAATCCATCGAGGAACTAATAAAACACAATGATTTCACTTGTCATCATGAACCCATGACGGTTCAAAGTGAAGAGATGCCAACGGCTCAAGAACCAGTTATTGTTTCTGTTCATACAGTAGAAAATAGAGCCAATGATATCCCAAATGAACCACACATTGAAGATGGATTTGTTCAAGATAATGATGTTAGGGATGATGATCACGAGGATGAGATAAATGAATTTGTCAATGAAGTTGAGAATCAAGCTCAAACAAGACCCACTAGAACAAAATCTTAGCCATCAAAGCTCAAGGACTTTGTTGTTCAAGTTCCCCCTTCGGTCAAACACCCAGCATCTAATCAGGTTATCTCCACGGTACGTTATCCTATCTCTAACTTCGTCTCTTATGATAAGTTTTCTACTAATCATAAGGCGTTTTAGCGGCCATCACTCATAATGATGAGCCCCAGTCCTTTCATCAAGCTACGCAGGATGCAAGATGGCGTGAAGCTATGAAAAAGGAAATTGAAGCCCTCGAGAAAAATGGTACTTGGACTCTAGAAGACTTACCAGCAGGAAGACGGGCTATTGATTCAAAGTGGGTTTACAAGATAAAATTCTAGCCAAATGGCGAAGTTGAAAGGTACAAGGCTCGGCTAGTCGCGAAGGGATTCACTCAAATGGAAGGTGTTGATTACCATGACACCTTTGCCCCGGTAGCAAAATTAGTTACTGTTCGTACCCTTTTAGTGGTGGCAGTAAAGAGGGAGTGGATTTTCCACCAACTTGATGTGAACAACGCTTTCCTACATAGAGACCTAGATGAAGAAGTCTACATGAAAATCCCTCAAGGCTTTTCTAAGGATAATGATAACCGTGTTTGTCGACTAAGAAAATCTTTATACGGGTTAAAGCAACCTTCACGGAATTGGTATCACAAGTTCACTACTTTCCTCTCAAGTCTAAGCTTTAGACAATCCAAGGCTGATCATGCATTATTTTATTTATGAAGAAGGCAATATAATGGTGGTCATTCTAATTTACGTAGATGACGTTATTATTACCGGGAATAATTTCACCAAGATACAAGAAACCAAGAAGCAACTTGATGATGAATTCAGCATTAAAGATCTTGGTACATTAAAGTGTTTCCTTGGAATTGAAGTGATGAAAACAGACGATGGACTTGTCTTAAGTCAACGAAAATATACCTTGGATATTCTTGAAAGTAGTGGAAAATTGGGATGTAAGCCAAGTTATTTTCCCATTGAACAAGGCTTAAAATTAGACAAAGGAGATAACGAAGCTCGAGTAGATGCAAGTCAATATCGTCACCTTGTTGGTCGACTTCTTTATCTTCAGGCAACTCGACCAGACATTGCTTACTCCGTTAACATTTTAAGCCAGTTTGTATTACGGATGTATCTAAGGAAATCGCATAAAGTCTATATTTAATATGATTGTATAGTTAATAGGGGTGTAAATGCTTTCCTATAATTCCTCCTTAATTCCCTCTATTTCTATGTATGTATTGTGGTTATATAAACCATTGTAAAGTTCCTGTAAGATATACAAGAAACACATTCTTCTTCAATACCATTATATGGTATCATAGCCTTGAAAAGCTCCTCTGAGCAAAATCACGATCCTCAATCATTGTCCTCTGCTCTTCTACTCAATCGCTACCCCACAATCGCCACCATGGCTCCCTTTGTCCAACTAACAGCTGCCACTCACTTCCCGATCAATTTTACTATAGTCAATTTCCCTGTATGGCGTAAACAGGTTGAATCCACCCTCATTGGGTTGGAACTCGACTCTTTCATCGATGGCAGCCGTGAACCGCCCAAGAAACAAATCGAAGACAAGGATGGAAATAAATCAAACCCAGATTACTTACCTTGGTATCGACAGGATCAGATTCTAATCAGTGCCATTCTCGGAAGCTGTTCTGAAGCAATACAACCCCTCATCTCGTCTGCTACTACTGCCCGAGAAGCCTGGGTACGACTACATTCAAGCTACGCGAGTGCATCCAGGTCACGTGTCATCTCTCAGAAATCAAAACTTGTGAAGAACCCTAAAGGAAATCGATCAATTACCGAATACCTTCAAGACATGCGATCCATAGCTGATGACCTACCACTCGCTCAAAACCCAATTTCTGAAGAAGACCTCATGGTACACATCCTCTCTCAATTAGGAGATGAATACAGTAATATAGTTGCAGCCATCAAGGTACGTGAAACTGCCCTCTCATACCATGAGTTATTTGATAAGTTGCTTGATTTTGAAAGGGGACTCATAGAGCAGACAACACCTACTTTGCTCACTGCTAATTATACTACTCGACAACAAAGCAGACAGCCTACCATGGTTTCTCTCAAAGAAATCAAAAACTCTCTCAAAATGTTTCACAGAGGGGAAATAATCGTTCCCAATGGGTTAATAACCAAACTGGAAATTACCGACAAAACTCGAACCATAGCAATACCACCTACTGTCAGTACTATAATATTCCAGGACACCCTACAAAAGAGTGTCGCAAGCTATCCAAATTTCTTCGTGAGAATAACATCTCAATTACTACCCCTCCAAGCCCGAATCCCGTCGCAAATGTCACTACAGCTAGTGCCCCTTCGATGCAACCTACCTGGTTATTTGATACAGGTGCTTCAAATCATGTCACATTTGATCCTTCTACTCTTCACAATGTTTCCGAATATGGAGGCCCGGATGAAATAATGCTTGGAAATGGTACAAACTTACCAATCTCTCACATTGGCTCCACACACATAATCACGTCATCCAAACATTTAACTTTACCTGACATATTGTGTGTTCCAAATTTGTAACGAAATCTCATTTCCGTTGCTAAACTGTGCAAGACTAACAATGTTTTGGTTGAATTTTTTCCCTCTTATTTTCTTGTGAAGGATCTTCGCACGGGGGTGCATCTAATGCGGGGGGAGAACACTGATGATGTTTACCATGCCACCATCTCATCCTTAAAACAAATACACTTCACAACCACCAACAAGTCTCTCGAATGGCACCATAAATTAGGCCACCCATCAATAAAAGTCTTCAAGACTATTGTTTCTAGCTTATGTCTTAATACTCAATTTATGTCAAATTCAAATGTTCATTGTCCCTCTTGTGCGGTTAATAAAAGTCACAAATTACCTTTTGGTCAAAACTCTTTTGTTGCTACAAAACCGTTACAATTAATCTACTCTGATGTTTGGGCCCTGTTAAAGCATCCATTGACCATTTGACCTAATATGTGATCTTTATTGACTTCTATTCCAAATATGTTTGGTTATATCCAATGCGCCACAAATCTGATGTTGCCAAGCTATTTCCAAAATTTAAAGTTCTTGTTGAGAAATTCTTTAACCATCCGATCGTGTCCCTCTTTACGGACAATGGGGGAGAATATCTCGGGTTACTACCCTTCCTATAATCCAGTGGTATCTCTCATTATACAACTCCACCTCATACTCCTGAACAAATTGGTGTATCCGAACGCCGTCATAGACATGTGGTTGAAACTGGTATCTCCCTCCTCCATTACGCCAAACTTCCAATGCAATACTGGTCACATGCCTTTCAAACGGCTGTCTATCTTATAAACCGTCTACCCACATCCATTCTACAGAATAAAAGTCCCTTCCAAATGCTCTTCCATCAGCCACCAACCTACTCTAAACTCAAACCTTTTGGGTGTCTTCGTTATCCTTGGCTAAAACCACATACTAAATCTAAACTCCAACCCCGCTCCTCTCCATGCATCTTTCTCGGCTATTCCATATCCAAATCAGCATATAAATGCTTTGACCCTTCTACCCATCGTCTATATCACTCTCGTCATGTTCAATTCATAGAAGACAATTTTCTGTTTCACCATTATCCGCATTCCTCTCCTTTACCTACAGCAGATGCCTTCAAACACATGCCTACACCTATCTCTCCTATTCCTCCATCTCCAACCCCTCCCATGCCTACTCCACTACCTATGGTTCCGATACCTCAACCACCCATCCACCCTGATGTTGATCACAATTCTCCTGTCCCTTGTGATTCTCCAATCCCAACCCCAATCCCACCTCCCCTCCAAACCTACTCACGTCGAGCAAGACAACCGTTACCAGACACTCAACAACCCTCTTTTAACCCCTTTCAGTCCTCTTCACTTCCTACACCACCTACCACATCCACTCCCTCTCCAAGTACTTCTACATCATCCCCTCCATCACCATCCTCTCTACCTAAACGAACTCACAAACCGAACTTCAAATACTTCAACTTACACTTTGTGAACAACACAACCCTTCATCCTATACCCGCTACTCTTGAACCCCATACTCATCAGCAAGCCATGAAAGATCCCAAATGGCGTGCTGCAATGGATCATGAATTTAATGCTTTAATGCAAAACGGCATGTGGGAACTTGTACCTCACACCTCTCAAAAACCCATCGGCTGTAAATGGGTCTTCTGTGTCAAGAGAAACCTTGATGGAACCATTGCCAAATATAAAGCCCACTTAGTAGCAAAAGGCTTTCTTCAACAATTTGGAAAAGATTATTTTGAAACCTTTAGTCCAGTTACCAAACCAGTCACTATTCGTACGATCATCTCCATTGCTCTTTCTCATAATTGGCCCCTCCGTCAGTTGGATGTTAACAATTCCTTCCTGCATGGCACACTCCGTGAGGAAGTCTTCATGTCTTAACCACCTGGTTTCATTCACTCTCAATTCCCAAACCACATCTGTAAACTCCGCAAATCTCTCTATGGCCTCAAACAAGCTCCTCGTGCCTGGTACATGGAGCTTACTCAATTCCTACTTAACTTCGGTTTCCGCAAATTGATGACTGATGCCTCTCTTTTCATCTATAATCGTCACAACGTCATCTGTTACTTTATGGTCTATGTGGATGACATTGTCCTCACTGGTAATAATTGCGTCTTTCTTACTCACTTCACTACTACCCTTGCCATTGGTTTCTCAATCAAAGACCTTGGCCCACTTCATCATTTCCTTGGCATTGAAGTCATCTCTACCCCTACCAGTCTATTCCTCTCCCAACATCGCCACATACAGAACCTCATGTCTCAATACCGAATGGATGGTGCCAAAGAAGTAGCTACTCTTTTAAACTCATCAGTAGTTCTAACTCCCATGGATGGCTCCCCGACCGTTGATCCAACACCCTACCGAAAACTTGTCGGTTCCTTACAATATCTTGCATTTACTAGGCCTGATGTATCTTTCGCCGTGAACCGGCTCTCTCAATTTATGCATTCTCCAACTCAAAATCATTGGCAAGCATTAAAAAGAGTTCTTCGCTATCTGAAAGGCACAATTCATCATGGCTTATTTCTACGCCGAGGATCCTCTCTAGACCTCACGGCTTTCTCGGATTCAGACTGGGGGGTGTGTCCAACGGAGGCAGGTCTACAACCGCATACATTCTATACCTTGGATCTAACATCATCCCTTGGAGATCAGCCCGCGAAAAATCAGTCTCCAGATCCTCAACAGAAGTAGAATACAAAGCTTTAGCTAATGCAGCAGCTGAAGTTACTTGGGTACAACATCTATTACGTGATCTTGGACTAGCATCATCTAAGCCACCCACCTTATTTTGTGACAACACGGGTGCTACATATCTATGTGCTAATCCTATCTGTCACTCCCGGATGAAGCATGTTTCTCTTGACTACCATTTTGTACGGGAACGAGTCCAAGACGACTCATTGCGTGTTCTACATATCAACTCATCCGATCAACTAGCTGATATCCTCACCAAGCCACTAGGTCGTGCACCATTTCTTTCTCTCCGTTCCAATATTGGAGTCTCCGATGGATCCTCCATCTTGCGGGGGTGTATTACGGATGTATCTAAGGCAATCACATAAAGTCTATATTTAATATGATTGTATAGTTAATAGGGGTGTAAATGCTTTCCTGTAATTCCTCCTTAATTCCCTCTATTTCTATGTATGTATTGTGGTTATATAAACCATTGTAAAGTTCTTGTAAGATATACAAGAAACACATTCTTCTTCAATACCATTATAGTTTGTTGCTGACCCACGAACCAATCATTTAGAAGCCGCAAACCGTGTTCTTGCATATTTAAAGGCTACACCAAGTCAAGGTATTCTTCTCTCACGAATGGGAGATCTTAACTTAACTGCTTATTGTGATTCTGATTGGTTAGGCTGTCCCTATACAAGACGATCACGCACCGGTTATTTTCTCTTGCTCGGTGGAACCCCTATTTCTTGGAGAACCAAGAAACAATCACTAGTAAAATGTTCCTTTTATCTAGTAATGATGTAAGGGATGTTAAGCTTTAGATTTTGGTACGGTTCTTTGTACATTTGCTTCTAGATCCTTGCAAGTTTATATTAATATATCTTAAGTTCACTAGGAAGTGGTAATGGCAATGTCGAAGCTCCTGTTCGAGTGTGCTCTTCTTTTGCTTTTTTTAAAAAAAATTGACACTTTCTGTATTTAATCTGAATGCATATAGTAAAAATTTTCATATACATAAACTAGTACCGACTTAACTGTAGCCCTGGCCTTGGGCCTCGGATCCCCTTCTAACCGATTTTTTTATGTTTGTAACACGATCCAAGCTATGGAGAATGGTCCAACACATTTATCAAAATACACCCGGCAGAATTAGTTGTTCTTTTAATTTTTAGTTAAACAAATATATTTTTTTGTAAAAATTTGTTCTCTACAAGAAAAATCACTCTGAATATAAAAAAATTAACATTTCACGTATTTATTTAAAAATTTTGATCAATATTTTTATTTTACAATACTTTGAGACAAGTTGTATGTATTTTATGTACATTAATGAATAGTGATTCTCGATCCTCGTCATGCATGTATCAATTGATCTTACGACCGTTAGGCTATTATCGTGGGCCTCACACAATTTATTTTTAATTAACTACCATGTTTAGGCCGATAATTAAATTGTGGGTATGTGGGGTTTTAACTCAAAACTAATTGGTTATGAGAGAAGTAATCAATGACCCTTATTAAGCACATTACGAAGTCACTTTCCAACCGATGTGGAACATTACTCAACACACCCCCTCACGTGAGACATTCTTTTTTTTCGCACAGTACTAAGTCACTTACCATGAGACTAGAGTCCGTGTCGCCTTTGACCAACCACGAGTGAACCTTACTATGATATCATGTAAGTATGTGGGGTTCCAACTCAAAACCTTGGTTATGAGAAAAGTAGATCATTACCCTTATTAAGCACATTACGAAATCACTTTCCGTCCGATGTGAGACATTATTCAACATAAATAATGTTAAGACACAACAAATTAATGGAAAATCCCCGATGAACGATTTAGCACTTTTCTTATTAGTGTCATAAGAATATGATCAATGTGATTTGCCTATTAGGGTAGACTGATCATTAGGATTACCCCCCAATCATTAGGATTATTCGAGTGGGGTTGAGAATGCTGAGAACCAGGATTTTTCCCCTGGTTGAGAATGCTTTGTAGGTATTTTATCACCTCCGGATTGGGCAATGAAGAAGTTATCGTCATTATGGGTATCCATGCTTTAAATCTTGTCTACTACACACAATTAAACAACAACATATAGCACATTCAGTAGAGAATCAACAATTCTAATACATATGGAAACAGAGTTTCCTATCTCTCAAACGATTCTCAACTTAACCCATAAGCCCACCCAACATGTTTGGATCTACAATTAATGGTCGGCCTCGGTTCGAGACCAAACACTCGCTAAAGTGCTTGATTTTCTCAAACCTTCGCTCTGATACCAACTTATAACCCAGTTTTTTAGTACAAATTTAAACTTTTAATTTACTAATAAAAACATCATTTGACAATTCGATTACACAAGTGTACGGAAGCTCCATTTGATTTACAAAAGGTTGGTTTTACTTGTTGTCTTAACTACATGATCATTAATCAACAAATAAACAAAAGAAGAGCATATGTCATGTATATCCAAACATGTAACTATAGGGTTGTATTGAGGGCTTTCCAAAAGCTTCTCCCGCCTTACCGACAATAAGCTACTATTTATTTGCGGATACAAAAACATTTAAAACTATTGAAACGTTAGCGTTGCGCTAGTGAGTGTACCAAAACAGTTTAACCCAAATAAATAAGTCATCATCACATTTTTATGAACATGACATCACTTATCATAGCACACAAGATGTGGGGGACAAGTCCACTAGAGCTTGTATCTTCCATAGTCGCCAACCATGGTCAACAAGTCCAAGTAGGGGTGTGTCGATGATGTGCGTGTAGCGTACCAGTTTTAAATTTATAAAATCCGAATTATTTAGCACGACTAACAACACAAATAGGCAAGAGAACCTAATCGTATGGTAGTATAGTAAATAAGTACGGGTGTCGAACACAAGGGGATGATTTTGAATATATCTATACTAATTAAATATTAAACTAATAAGAACAACTAAAGGGGAATTTAGAATCTTAACAATAAAGATTCAAACTTTATTATCTAAAATCACTCCTAACACTAGCAAACGCTCAAAAGCAAACCAAGAACGATAAAAGCAAAGATTTTTATGGATTAAATTTATCAAATTAAAAGGCTTCCCTCCCTAGATTCAATTCCACCCTTTTCAAGTTGGTTTTATAAATCAAAATCAATGCAATGGACAATTAATGAACACTATACCGATTCCTATATTGTTAGACTCTTGATCCGAGTATCCAACTTATCTAATCATGCAATTAACTAATAAATTGGTCATTAAATCAATTAACTACACAATTAAGCATATTTAAGTTCGTATCTATCAAGATCTAATCTTTAATGATTGATTAAGTTACCAAATCATTTAATTAACACATGAAAGTCATCATATATCAATTCTAACACCTTAAAGTTCTTATCTTGATTGTTTAACCCTAGGTTTTGATCAAACACTAGTCAACACTAATTATTGGTCCTAATTAGCATTGATTAAAGTCTTATAAATGGATTGTTCCTCCAATTTACATCAACTCAGATTCTAAACAAATCAAAAACAGAATTAAAACATGCTAGGATCATTGATTAGACTTGAAAGATAAATATAATGTCATTAAAGTCAAAAAGATACAAAACTAACCAACTTGATAGAGTTTCATCTCCTCTAGGGAGGAAAACAGAAAACCTAGCCTATTACAAGCATAATCAACTTCTGGAAATCAAGATTAAACATTAAAAACAGAAGAGAAGTAGAAAAACCGTAAAAAGCAAGAATTCCAAGCCTTTAATCTTCAAAGTTATGCTCCAAATCTTCAAATCCGAGCTCGAAATGGGACGTGTTAAGGGATGTATTTAGCAGAGGAATGGTGGAAGAAATCGGGTGGTTCTCCCCAAAACCGATCTGGATGTTCGTTTATATAGAAAGCTGAATACAGGGGCGTCGCGCCGCGACGGGTAAGTGTCGCGTCGCGACGGGTGAATTTGACGCGATCCAAAACTCTTTTAAAAATTGAATTCTGACGTAATCTGATGCGTCGCGCCGCGACCCAAGAAACTGTCGCGCCGCGATGACACATGTCGAGCTTTTGGACCTTATCTTGAACAGCTCCGTCGCGCCGCGACATCGCTTTTTCAGCCTTTGACCATAAAAGTGATTTTGTAGCCCTCTGAGTCTTGTTTCCGTGGCCTTTTGAATCACCTCAATCTGAGTTCGTATGAGTGAGATATGATCAAAATAGTGAATGTGTGTCGGCGCGAACAACTTTTCTTATTTTCTTCAGTTTTTCTGGTTTTTGCTCAAAACTTTCCATCATCCGCCTTTTTAACCTGTAATTCACTAAATGAAGATAATTAAGTGTCTTTTACTTATTTACGAACAATAACAGGATAAAATAAAATAGATATCGCTTAAAATATATATCTAAAATTGGCGATATCAGTCGACATCTCCTGTCAAGGTTGGGGAGCACGAAGCATCCATTATACAACGGTTATTAGGACGGAATGACCTATTCCCCAGTCCACTCGTATTTACTTAGGTTCGGTGGCTCGTCAGCCCATTGAACCACACGGTCATAATGGGTACTATCATTCCCTTTCAATCTTTGCACCAATTCCACAACCACCTGTATATCTAGATTCCCAATTGCCAAAGCCACATAAATCAATACACATCACCCAATGGTTAGGAACCAACGTGGTACAAAGCAGTAAATCTCAAACACATCTCCGGACTTCAAAGGCACAATCACAAACGCAAGTAAGTGGAACACATATAGTTATTAACTTGCAAGAAGCAACACATAACTTTACATGCTTTCAAAGCTTGCAAAGCACACACTTAAACACATCATATTATCATTAACATGATATTCAACAATAACAAGTCACATTGATGCCATAAATGTGTATAACATAGAATACAAGAACAATATGATGACTTATAAGTTTATAAAACCAAAGGTGTATCTGTAAGGTATAACTCAAATGTTTGAAGTGATAAGGATCACTTCCTATCCAAACCAAAGCTATATCACTTGAATAAGAATCCTATGATCACAAAACATAAGGTTAACTTAATTAAGTTAACCGAAATCAAAACTCCTTAAGAGTATAGACTCGATACCAAGATTAAACACCTTTTTCGGGTCTTAAAGACTCCATATCATCCTTATAATCACTAGAATCAATCCCCAATCAAATATAATGTCAAAAGCGGTCCAAACAATGTTTTTGGAGGTTTCAGGGTGGCTCGCGCCGCAGGAAATTCCATAGGAAAATGACCATTCGTAAATCAGCGGCCGCACGCCACGAAGCATATGGTTCACGCCGCAAGCCAGCGTAAACAGTAACTTTTGACTTTTTTTCTTATGCATCAACAACCAAAACCCAATCCTTTCAACAATAACTTCTTTCGCAACATACCAAAGACCTATACACATAATAAAACACTGTAACATGACCATTTATCATAACTTTCATTACCCAAACCCTAATTTCACCGTATAACTCCAATTTTGACCCATTTGCTAAATCGATCACAAAGTTCAACTATAAACCATCAACTTCATAAAGTATAGCTAAAATCAAACATAATTACAAGTTAAAACTTACTTGATCACCAACCACTTGAGCTTGCCCTATATTGCTCCAAAAACCAAGCTTAAATGCTAGAATTAGTGTTAGAAACACACTATTAAGCCTATACACACCTCAAGCTACCAAATACTTCTTGATTTCTTCCTCAACTTTTGATTTCTTCCTCAACTTTTGATTTCTTCTTCAAGCCGGACAAAAATGACTCAATTGAGTCAAAATGAGATATTTATACCCAACTTTACACTTTCAGTCCTTCAAGTTACCTTTATACACATTTTGCCACAAAACTTACTTGTAAAACACATATGCTATAACTATGGTAATAATAATAATAATAACATTCAATTTATATTCAAATAAACTTATATGTTTATATATTTTATAAATTTATATATAAATTTTAGATATTACAATAGATTTGTTTTTTTCTTATAAATGTCCATTTACAAGAATATATACACACACACACTTACATGTGTGCATTTATGTGTTGACAAGAAAGAGTTTAGTATATATTTTATGATAAATAAACTACGTATGTATTGTTGGAGGAGATTTTAGAGTTAGAATAAAATAGCCCCGCTAGATCTTGCGTGGTTGAAGTTTTCAAATAACGATTTTTTAATCCTACTCATGGGGTAATATTCGACCATTATAATGATAATTTAGTTCATCTCAAACACAATGCTAACAAATACATCAATGACCCATTTATCATTGCATCACAAGCAAAACAAATATATTAAACATCTTATCCATCAATGACAATAGATACGAAAGATTGGTGGGTTGTTGTGATCAAGACAAAGCCAAGAGCATTTAGCCATTTACAAAATGGCAAAACATGTGAGAGAAGTAGATGACGATGATGATGTTTATCAAGAGTATGTACGTGTATAGATGAGTTCGAATATGGATCTTTATTTATCTAGTCGTTCTTTTGACTTACTAGTATGTAGTTAATTAAGTGTATACTTATTTTAAGAAAAAATCTATTTTTTTCGTATTTTATTTTTCTACTTTATCCGTAGTTAGTTATTGACATGTCTAATGCATTATTTCACCTTTTCATCTCATTCCTTGATTTTAGTACTAGTTTGGATCAAATTAAATGAGTAGGAAGATAAGTAAAAATGTTCAATAGGAGAATTTAAACCTTTTCATTCTTATTTTAAATTTAATACCATGACGCCCTTAACCTGTTTTAAAAGTACGGTTGCTACTAATTATTTTTGCTTTAGTTAACATGACGGGTCGTGGCATGGCAGAGCTAGCAGAAGAGTTGGAAGTACCAATAGCGAGGGACGTACCCAAGGATATAGAGGTAGTATCGGTGTACATCTCGCGAGATCTTTAATTACCATATCTACGTTACTAAATGATGGACCGACACAAATCAGTGAAAACCTTCCAGCTTATTAGCGCTGATTTGTGTAGTTATTATATGCACTTGAACACTATATATGCTTGTTAATTAACAGATCTAGCTAGTTGCCTAGTTCATGTGTGGAACACTTTGTATTCCATGGTTTTAAATTTATATCATAATTATAAGCAAAATACAACCATAATCTATATTAATGCGACCTTTTATGTGGAACTACTTCGATCGATTGACCAATATATTCTCCCATCTTTCTCATGAAAGCATCAAATCTACCTCCATCATCATTAACTGATGTACCACTTGAAGGAACCTCATAAGCTTCTTCTGATGCATGTGAAGTTTCAAAAGAGTAGAAGTGATCATCATCATCGTCATGATCTTCTGTAACCCCATTTTCATAACCCAAGTTTGTAGTCAATTCAAAGGCATCCTGAGCGTCAATACGTCTGGAAACCCCACTAGGATTAACGGTCACATGATCTTGACAAAATCCTGAGCTACTCGAAACACAAACAGGATGAATCAAGAAGTTACAACTCTTGCAGTGGTAGGCAAGACCCTGAATTGGGTTATGAGAAAATTGACAGTGTTCGGTTCGATTGGGTTTGGGTCTGTGGACAAATAGACTCAACGGGTGGGGGTGGTTAATGGTGGTGAAAGTGAAACATGTGCTGGTTCCAACGAAGTCGCAGACATCACAGTGGTAGGGTGTACTGGTGGTGTGTAACTGGGTGAGTGTGACGTGAGCCTGCAGATGCATAAAGTGTGGGAGTGATTTGGTGGACGGTGGCGACATCTTCTTGATTTGGGTACGTTATTGAGCAATGTAATGTGAGCTATGGAATTGTGGTCTTCCTATTTATAGGGATTGAATGTTCAAACAAGTGAAGACCGAAATCTTCAACACATTTTGAATTAATTTTGACATGTTCTTTGGGGAGGGTCAAACTACTAATGATCATAGGAGAATCATTAATGTAAATAAATAAAATATAGCTAGCACAACACTACAACTTGTCTAAACAATATTCTAAATTAAAAATAATAATTGACTTTTTTAAAAAAAACTGTTTTTTTAAGCACTTAACTATACTTATATTATTTAACATGACTTTATAAAAATTAATGCTACCGGCACTTATCTACTTACCTAGTTATAACTCTACATAATGTAAATGATTTGAAATGTAAATACTTTGATAAAATGTAAATTCCATGAAAAAATTTACCAACCAAACACCCCTAAGAGATATTAATCATCATTTGTTAGTAAAGATATATGTTTTTGGTCCATCGCATTAACAAAATCGTGATCCTCAGGAGTTGATAGTTCTAATGGCAGATTACTTTTTCAAACTAACATATATTATGCAATAACCAACGTATTAGAATAATTATCATTTATTATTAGATTTTAAAAGACACTTTATATTATTATTATTATTATTATTATTATTATTATTATTATTATTATTATTATTATTATGTAAATTATCATACCAAATAGGTGTTACACACATATTTGTTGATCTGTGGACAAATATACTCAATTGGTGCTGGTGAGGGTGAACCAGGTGGGACACTGTAACAAATAATCCCGATCTAGGTTAGAAATAAGTTGTAAATATAAAATATATAGTATTAGGGGCGGCGCCGACAGCCACCAACCGCCGCCGTGACGGCAACCGCCGACGGCCGTTAACTTGGCCGGAAACCGCCAGAAAACGCGGTTTCATGTTATGTATATATATACGTAAACGTACAGAAGCATGTAATGTAAAATCGCATATTTCACATCTATAAACAAAACCTTTACATTCATACTCTTGATTTCGTGTTTTAGATCCAACATTTGGTATCAGAGCCGAAGGCTTTGAACCTTGGCATCATCATATACCGGGAATCAAGAGGAACGGAGAAACCGACCGTCGCCGGAAAAACAGAACACCAAAAAGGGGTGTTGAACGGGACGGGGATACCACTGAGGCGGCCGATCCTAAGATCTACCACCATCTACGGTAGAAAACTTACCGGAACCGGAGAAGACAACCGGAGAAGACGACCGGAGCATCCACGGTCACAGCAAACCCACTCGGAAATCAAACAGAGGAACCAAGGCATCGCAAAACAGCGAGTGCGTAAGAGGAAACCTCTGTACAAACATCAAGCAACGAGGAACGGCAGGCGGCCGATCGAAGAAGACAACTGAGAAGAAGCAATTGAGAAATATCTCTCGATTAAGGAAGCGGTGAAAAATTGGGCTTCATACTTGATATACATACGTGAATCAACAGGGAATTAATATTGGGCTTATAATTAAATTGGGCTTTTTATGTGGGTTAAGTTTTTTTTTTCATTTTTAGAAAATACTTTTTACTAAAATAATATACCCATAATATTTAAGTTTAAACCTAATTTTTTTAAATATACTAATAGTATAAATTTATTATATTATTAGGAAAAGCCTAAAAAAAGGGGATTTTAATTTGATTTTTTTGGCTAATTTAAAGATTAAAGTTTTTTTTAAAAAAAAATCTTATAAAATTAATAGGATTTTTTTTACAAGTTGATTTGAAATAAAGCCCTATTTTAAAAAAAAGTGAAGATCATACAAATAGAAACCATGTTTGCTGAAAATCCTAACAACGCCCTAACACAGAAAACCGTTAGACCGATTTTCCATTATCAATGTCCTATTTTAAAACCGACAAATTACACGGTTTGGGCTATACAAATTAAAACAATACATGAAGCAAATGGACTATGGGAAGTGATAGAACCAACACCCGACACGCAATTAGATGTAAGGAAGGATAAGGCAACAACAACCTACTTATATCAAGCATTAACCGAGGACGTGATACTACAAGTTGCGGGATGTAATGCTGCAAAGGAAATATGGAAAACTTTGAGGAAAAGACATGTCGGAGTGGATAAAGTACAGAAAGCGCGCCTACAAGCCCTGATGATTGAATTGCAGGCACTCCAAATGAAGGAGGACGAGACGCTGGATGCATTTACGGCCAAACTAAACACTTTCGCTACCAGGGCAAGGGAATTGGGAAAAACCTTGGATCAATCATTACTGGTACGTAAACTGTTAGATTCTATGCCGGACCAATTTATACAAATTGTAGCATCCATAGAATAAAACAGTGATCTAGACGAGGTCACAATGGACGAGATAATCGGAAAATTGAAAGCCTATGAGGAAAGAAGAAAAATCAAGAAAGGAGGACTCAGAGAAAGCCAGGAAAAGTTGCTTTTTACGCAAAATGAACACTCAGGAAGAGGAAGGCGATTTGGTAATCGCGGACGTGGTAAATTTAACTATTCAAGAGGAAACTGGCGCAGAGGAAAAGGAAAACAATACTCGAAAGAGGAAGGCATAACTCATAAGGCAAGAACCACTACAAAGTGGAATAAGCAGGAAAATGACATAAGCAAGGTGCAATGTCACAGATGTAGGAAATTTGGACATTACAGAAAGGATTGCAATCAACCGCCAACACCGCAGGAGCAATCAAACCTCATACAAGAAGATGAGGAGCCAACACTGCTAATGGCTACAAACAAAACTGAACACGAAGAAGTACTGTTGAATGAAGGACAATTTCAACCCGGAAAATATGCAACTACTGATGAAAGCATATTGTACTTGGATAATGGGGCAAGTAACCACATGACGGGCATCAAGAATCATTTTAAGGATCTTGATGAGAATATAACAGGACGTGTTCGTTTTGGAGATGGATCCTATGTAGATATAAAAGGCAAAGGATCTATATTGATAGGATGTAGGAATCAAGACCAAAAGATTATATCTGAAGTTTACTACATCCCGAACCTCAAAAGCAACATACTGAGTTTGGGACAACTCACGGAGATAGGATGCAATGTTGTCATGAAAGGAAATCAACTAACTGTACATGACAAGAATGTGAGGCTGCTTATGAAGGTTGAAAGATCAAAGAACAGACTCTACAGCATCAGACTGAAAATTGGTACACCCATTTGTCTCATGGCTAATTTAGATAATAAAGCATGGTTATGGCACGCTAGATTAGGTCATCTAAATTTCGAAGATATTAAATTGATGACAAGAAAGAATCTAGTGGAAGGAATACCAAACATAAATCATGCAGGACAGGTTTGTGATGCCTGTTTATTAGGAAAACACAGTACAACTCCATTCACAAGTCAAGCTAAGTTTAGATCAAAGAAACCGCTTGGTCTAATATATGGAGATCTCTGTGGTCAAATAAGCCCAGCCACACAATCAGGAAAGCAATACATCTTCTTGCTAGTAGATGATTGTACATGATTTACGTGGGCATACTTTTTAGCATCAAAAGATCAAGCACTTGATAATTTCAAGGAATTCAGATGCAAAGTTGAGACAGAAATGAGGACCAAAATAAGGATGTTGAGAACGGATAGAGGAGGTGAATTCACATTAAATGAATTCACAAAATACTGTAAAGAGAACGGAATAATGAGGCAGCTGACAGCACCCTACTCACCACAACAAAACGGAGTAGTAGAAAGAAAGAACAGAATTGTACTTTCTACTACTAGAAGCATGATGAAAGCAATGAGTTTACCACAGAACTTTTGGGGGGAAGCAGTGAGACACACTGTATACATACTAAACAGTGTACCTACAAAAGCTCTGGAAAA